>JARSSU010041794.1:0-17562 GCA_029619165.1 Eurosta solidaginis | reverse complement strand
AGGCGGAGGGGGCGACAAACAGGAGGACCCGTTGGTGTTTGAGCTAAGACCGGCTTTAGTAAACTCTCAAACAAACAAAAAAATAACAATTCTTTCCCCCCACCTAATTCTTTTCTTAAAAAGTCTATGACCACAAACAAAAAACAATAAATTCTTCTTCCATATCACAACAAAAAAAAACAAAACAAAAAAACCAAAAAACAAAAAAAAAAAACCTCTTTATCTTTCCACAACAACACGAAAAAGCACCACAAAACAAAAACACGTATCTTCTACCAACAAAAACACAAAAAAAACAAAAACAAACAATTTAAAATCCACACAACATATCTTTAGTCTTCCAATTACTTCATTTTTCATACACAAATGTGGGTATCTTTCGCAGCACAACTATAAACAAAATAAAACAGCTCCACCCAGGGAAGGGCAAACCACGATTTCATTTTTTTCCAAAAATTCTCTCTTCTCACACTTCCTTCGGCGATGGTACGGTCATCATCAATACTGGCGGGTCAACATTAGCACAGTCCATTCTTCTCCAATTTCCTTCCAACATTTCTTCCACATAAAATCACCATAAACGATACTCTAATCTTTCCACAACACAAACACAAACAAAGACACCACACCTCTAGGTGGCGGCTGCAAGCTGGGCTTCTTGTCTTGGAGCAAGCGGCTCGCTATATAAACGTGCCAAGTAATATTTTCACCCCCGCTGAGCGGGTTGTGCGCTGGGCTTGGGACCCGCCACGTAAAACCATACTCCAATGAAATATAACAACAAGCCTCGGATAAATACACTCTCTATTGATGACGACCATGGCAAACGTTTGAAGGACAATGAATTGAGGGCATGCACCTGGAACGTCCGCTCCCTGAATGGGATTGGTGCAGATGCCCGGCTGGTTGATGTCCTCGTCAAAGCAAAATCTGACATCACCGCCATCCAAGAAATGCGTTGGACGAAGCAAGGAAGAAAGAAGATCAAAAATTGTGACATATATTGGAGTGGCCATGCGAATAAGCGCAGTTTCGGCGTCGGATTCGTGGTGGGAGAGAGACTTTGTCGCCAAGTGCTGGCGTTCACGCCTGTGGACGAGCGTCTCGCCGCTATTCGAATAAAAGCAAAATTTTTTAATATATCATTCATCTGCGCCCATGCGCCGACAGAGGAGAAAGACGATGAGGTGAAAGACACTTTTTATGAACAATTAGAACGCACATACGAGCGCTGCCCCCGTCATGATATAAAAGTCGTGCTTGGCGACTTTAACGCCAGGGTGGGCAAAGAAGGTGTTTTTGGCCCTACAGTCGGAAAGTTCAGCCTACACAATGAAACTTCTCCTAACGGACTGAGGCTGATTGACTTTGCCGGTGCTCGAAACATGGTCATATCAAGCACGAGGTTCATGCATAAAAAGATACATCAAGCTACATGGCTGTCTCCTGATCGAAATACTCGCAATCAGATCGATCACGTTGTGATAGACGGACGGCATGCCTCCAGTGTTTTAGATGTGCGAACGATCCGAGGACCTAACATCGATTCGGACCATTATCTCGTTGCAGCCAAAATACGCACCCGCCTCAACGCGGCTAAAAACAAGGAACAAAAAACACAAGGAAAGCTAGACGTCGAAAAGCTTCAATCACAACAGACTGCCAATGATTTCGCAACTCGACTCTCACACCTGCTCTCTGAGGGCACAACTCATCCTGAAGGAATACAGGAGCAGTGGGAGCATATCTCCAAAGCACTTCATACTGCCGCCGAGGAAAAAATTGGTTACCGGCGGCCACGAAAAAACAGCTGGTATGATGAAGAATGCCGCGTTGCAACCGAAAGAAAAGACGCTGCCTACAGGGCTACGTTAAAAGCGAGCGCGACAAGAGGAGTGTGTGAACGCTATCGTGAGTTGAAAAGGGAAGCGAGACGCCTTTTCAGGAAGAAAAAAGCAGAAGCAGAAAGGCGTGAGTGCGAGGAGCTTGAGCTGCTAGCCACCAGGAATAACGCCCGAAAATTCTACCAAAAAATACGGCGACAGACGGAAGGTTTTAAGACCGGGGCAAACTCCTGTAGGAATGAAAACGGCGACCTTGTAACTGATGTCCAGAGAGTGCTTAGATTATGGAGGGAACACTTCTCTGCTCTCCTAAATGGAGGCAGCAATTCACCGCGCAGAGATGAAGAACCCGATCCCGCAATCGATGATGATGGAATATATGTCCCCCCGCCCGATTATGACGAAGTTAGAATAGCAATAACCAGATTGAAAAACAACAAGGCCGTGGGCGCTGATGGATTGCCTGCGGAGCTATTCAAGTTCGGCGGCGAGGAGTTGGTAAGGCGCATGCAGCAGCTTCTTAGCAAAATATGGGCGGACGAAAGCATGCCCGACGGTTGGAATCTAAGTGTTCTTTGCCCAGTCCACAAGAAGGGGGATACTGCAAAATGCACCAACTATCGTGGAATCAGCCTTCTTAATATCGCATATAAGGTCCTTTCAAGTGTATTGTGCGAAAGATTGAAGCCCACCGTGAACCGGCTGATTGGACCTTATCAGTGCGGCTTCAGACCTGGTAAATCTACCATCGACCAGATTTTCACAATGCGCCAAATCTTGGAAAAAACCCGTGAAAAGAGAATCGACACACATCACCTCTTCGTCGACTTTAAAGCCGCCTTCGACAGCACGAAAAGGAGCTGCCTATATGCCGCTATGTCTGAATTTGGTTTCCCCGCAAAACTTATACGGCTGTGCAAAATGACGTTGAGCAACACCATCAGCTCAGTCAGAATTGGGAAGGACCTCTCCGAGCCGTTCGAAACTAAACGAGGTTTCAGACAGGGTGACCCCCTATCGTGCGATTTCTTTAATTTGATGCTGGAGAAAATTATACTAGCTGCAGAACTTAACCGCACTGGAACAATATACTATAAAAGCGTGCAATTACTGGCATATGCTGATGACATTGATATCATCGGCCTAAACACCCGCGCTGTTAGTTCTGCTTACTCCAAGCTGGAAAAAGAAGCGGTAAAGATGGGTTTGATGGTGAATGAGGACAAAACGAAGTACCTGCTGTCATCGAGCAAAGAGTCAGCGCATATGCGCCTTGGCAACCACGCTACTGTTGGCAGCCATAATTTCGAAATAGTAAAAGACTTCGTTTATTTGGGAACCAGCATCAACATTAGCAACAACATCAGCACTGAAATCCAGCGAAGAATCAATCTTGCCAATAAATGCTACTTTGGACTAGGTAGGCAATTGAAAAGTAAAGTCCTCTCTCGGCGAACGAAAATCATACTCTACAAGTCACTTATCGTACCCGTCCTGCTATATGGGGCAGAAGCATGGACCATGACAACAGCAGATGAAGCGGCTTTGGGAGTGTTCGAGAGAAAAGTTCTTCGAAAGATTTATGGACCTCTACGCGTTGGCGATGGCGAGTACCGAAGAAGATTTAATGATGAGCTGTACGAGCTATACGCAGACATCAACATAGTCCAGCGAATTAAAACGCAGCGGCTGCGCTGGCTAGGCCATGTTATGCGAATGAAAGATGATGCTCCGGCCAAGAAAGTGTTTCTATCGGAACCCGCCTATGGAAGCAGAGGTAGAGGGCGGCCCCCACTCCGTTGGAAGGACCAGGTGGAAAACGATTTAAACTCCCTTGGTGTGACCAATTGGCGCCGGTTGGCGGAGCGAAGGAGCGACTGGCGCGCCTTGTTGGACGGCCATAACCGTTTAGACGGTTAAGCGCCAATTAAGTAAGTGTATCTCTAAATTAGATAGGCAAGTATTGCATTACGTATAGTGGCAAAAGTACATTCAAGACTGATGCAGCTATACAAGTCATTGTAGTGCGCGCACCAGATAAGAAGAGGATTATTTTTAGCAAAGTTTCGTCGACAAAGGGGTAAATAGAAAGGAACGTAGTGTCTGGATACTCTAGGGGGAACCGCAAAAAACAAGCGGCTGAGGAGGTCCGCGGAATCAATTTCTCCAATAATGAGCTTATGGATGAACAATACCCCCAGTAATATTCTCCGATTTTCCAGAGTGGGTAAGTTAATAAGAAGAAGTCTACTTCTGTATGGAGGAAGGTGGAGACTTGAGTCCCAATTAAGCCGCGCAATGCAAATATCAAAAATTGCTTTTGAACTGACTCAAGACGCTTATATGCTTTTGAGAAACAGGGGACCAAACGCATGAGCAATACTCGAGCATTGGACGAACCAGCGATGTGTAAAGAACCTTAGTGAGGTACGGATCGTCGAACTCTTTAGCCCATCTTTAACAAATCCAAGTAAACCCAACGCTTTGTGGCTATAGATGAAATATGCATGTTAAAATTCAATTTCGGATCAAAAAGGACACCTAGATCATTTGCAATAGATATACGCTCCAAAGGCGTACCATCTATACATAAGATTTCAATGCTGGCTTCACTCGGTGAAATGTCATATGCTTACATTTAGAGCAATTTAAAGCTAATAAATTTGTTGTGCACCAACATTGGAACGAGTCCAAGTCGTCCTGAAGAAGATCCAAGGAACTCAAATCGGTAGGACAGTAAGTGTAGCAAAGTTTTACATCATCCGCATACATTATAGTATGGGAATATAATATTGTCTGTGGCAAGTCATTAATGAAAAGGGCAAAGAGCAAAGGGCCTAGATGACTTCCCTGGGGTACGCCAGAGGAAACTCCGAACGATTCCGCACAGATTGCACTTGAACAGGACTTTTTGGGTCCGGTTAGAAAGATAGCTTTTCAGCCACATTAATAGGTGAAACGGAAAGCCCAGTAAATCAAGCTTATGAATAAGCAACTCGTGGTTGACGGTATCAAATGCTTTGCTGAAGTCCGTGTAGATGACATCCGTTTGCTTGTTCGCTAAAAATCCTTCCATAACTATAGAGGTGAATACAAGCAATTTGTAGTGGTTGACCTTTGACGAATAAAACCGTGTTGGCATGGAGATAAAAGACTAGAACACTGATATTGCAGTTGATTGGTGACAATCTGTTCAAAGACTTTAGGAATGACTGAAAGTTTAGCAATACCCCTGTAGTTTTCAACTTTTGACCTACTACCTTTTTTATGCAGGGGTATAATAAAATACTGTTTCCAAAGTGCCGGGAATGACGCAGATCCCAGAGATAGCTCAAATAATTTTAAAATAGGCTCATACATGTTTTCGGCGCAGTACCTAAGCACGCAGCTAGGAACACCGTCCGGTCCCGGAGAAAAGGTGGGCTTCAAAGATTGAAGACTCTGAAGAACAATATTACCATCAATAGCAGGATTCCTAATGTAATTCGAGCTATCTAAGCGATAGGGATATTGACCAGAATGAAAACCACTGGATGAATACGTGGACTTAAAGTACTCAGAAAATAGTTCAGCAACGTCGTCATCAGTGCAAACTTTTTTACCTCCAAAGGTTAATGAGGAAGGATACCCAGAAGTTTTCCGCTTTGAATTTACGAAACTGTAAAACTTTTTTGGATTTCTAAAAAAATGGGCTTTACAACAACTCAAGTAATTTTTATAACAAAGCTGATTAAGACGGTGAAATTTAGAACGAGCTATTAGATATTTAGAGAGGTCAGCAGATGCTCCAGATTTCTTGAACCTCTTATAAAGCCTAGATTTGATGTTATTAAGTCTGATAAGTTGCCTTGAAAACCAAGGGGGCTTATTCGAACATAGGGTATAGCGAGTAGGAATGCAGGTATCAAAGAAGCTATCAAGCGTACTGTAAAATATAGAGATAGCCGAATCGACATCAGTGCAAGCATAGAGATCCGACCAATCATGGGAAGCCAACAGATCATTGAGCATAATGAAATATGGGGAGACATTTTTTTTAAACGGGCGGTGCCACGTGTTATGTAGAAAAGTAATTTATCTGAAATGAAATGTGCAATTGAAGCTCACGCTGAGTAGCAGTGGTAATAGTATATCTATTTTCAACTATTCAAACGACCATACCATTTGTAAGATATGGATAAACATTAAATAGTTTAAAATAAATGAAAATTATGGCAGTAACAAACGTGTTGAGTGCAACACTATAATTGACTAAATTATTTGACATAAAGTGCTTACGAAAATTCATTTAAAATAAGATCTCTATACTTTAAGCTGGTTTGCAGGTACTTAAACAAAGTAACATAATCTCTACCATTAAGGATGTTTACCACAATTGCCAGATCCAAAACTTTTTCAACGAAACTAGACAACCGGTAATATTTGTAGGCTGGGCAAACACCGATAAAGTGGTGAACACTTTCACCATCGCCTAGGTTACAAACTGGACATATTGCAGTTGTTACGTCCTTAAAAGATTTCGCCCTAAGGTTCAAGAGACCACCTCTCGCACGGAGAATTAGGCTAATGGCATACGCTGAATGTTCGTCGTCAAAATATGTAACGCTCACGGGAACCAAGTAAGGGTAAAGATCATGTGTGGTAGAGCTTTGAGCACGATCTACATATAGTTTAAACTATTTTTCGACTAGCTTACTAAGCAACAAAGAAGTGAAGTCTTTAAGGAAGGCAGGAGAAAAATCGGTTATTGGTTCGAGGCCCGCGTTGAGCGATAGCTGTTACCAATTTCTAACCCAGGGTGCATCTTGCCGTATGCTTTCCTCATCAAGTATACGTGGAAGCCTGTTCGAAGGTAAACTAAGACAACGTACTATAAATAATATGTGCGCCCGAAGGGTGTGGAAGAATTGGGAACTATACCCGTGTGTTCGCAGGCAAGAAAATAAGCTCCTTTACGAAGAAACGTAAGAGTTTTTCTACCTGTTCATGATGGTCCCCATCCCACACCTGCGCGCCATAAAACATAATTGATCTTGCAGCAGCATCAAAGATTTTAATTTTTTTTTCGAAATACAGATCCGAGGGTTATTTAAATAACTCAACCATGTAGCGCATATTGCAGCTTTTGCCTCGCCAAGCTTTGTGTCTAAGTGCTTAGGTGAAGAGAGTTTGTAATTTAGCATTATACCCAGATATTTATACTCGTTCACAGTTTCGACCGGATAATTTCCAAAAAACCACCTACAGTCAGAGGGGAGCCTGCCACCCCTCCTAAAAACAAGGACTTTTGATTTGGGCAGGCTAAATTTTACTGCTCACAGCCTGCAATACTCATGCAGATCATTAATCATGCTTTGCAGATCAACAGCCGACTCTGCCAACAGTACCAGGTCATCGGCATACAATAAAAGCTTGATTTTCTTATCCGCAACTTTAACCCCACCTGGAAGGTAATCAATTAAATCATTAAGATACAGGGAGAAAATCACCGGGCTTAGTAAACACCTTTCCCGAACGCCGTGATTGATTGGGAACGGGCTAGAAAGATTTCCATTGTACCATACTTGACTCGTAGTATCCCCATATATAAGGCGTAGGATTTCAATCAAATGACTTAGCAGACCATATGAGGCCAGCTTATAGAATAGCAAGCTACGAGGGACAGTATCATAGGCACATGAGAAGTCTACAATAAATACAAAAGTTTTCCTCTTCGTGGCAAAGTTAAAATTAACGATACTTGTCAAATTAAATATGTTATCGGTGGTTGAATAGTTCTTACGGGAACCCGCTAGGCATTCTGTAAGTATACTATGACAATCAATCCACGCAATAATGCGGCTTAATAACATGCCGGTAAATATCTTATACAACGTATCCAGCAGAGACAGCCCTCTATAGTTACTCGGAAGACAAGGATCGCCTTTTTTGAACAGCGTGATAATCACAGAAGAGGAAAACGAAGTAGGGAACTGTTTTAAAAAAATAAAATAAAATTAAGCAGAGAGAGAACCTCATTCTGGAAGCTTTGCGGAGCATATTTACAGAATTCATATGGAATGCGGTCATTGCCAGGAGTTTTACTGTTTTTTGCCTTACTGAGAGTCAACTCTAGCTCCTTCATGTCAAAAGGTGCGTCGAGAAATTGGTCTAAAATAAGCGGAGCAGCCCATTGAAAGCTATTAACTTTACCAGGATTAGAAAGCAATGTCCCAAGGTGGTCGTTGAAGTCCTGAAGTACAAGGCTACTACTGACACCAGGTGTTGTGCGCTTAAGGGAATTAGCTATTCGCCACCAATCACTTGAGTTGCTTACACTATTTAAAGGTCGATAACTTTGCATTTCCACTGAATTTTTTCTCACTACATAGTTCGAAGTACTTTCTGCGAGAGGCACGGTACCTAGTACTAGCAGAGTCTTCTAATCTCACGCTGAATATATAATGTTCGGTTACACCCGAACTTAGACACCTTTATTTGTTTGACATAAATTGGGTAACTTCATGAAAAGGCATCAAGTAATCGTCAAAGGCATAGGTGCATATTAAATCAATCACGAATACTGGCAAAGTGTTCGCTGCATTTTAGCAAGTTTACCACAGGCAGTACATGCTTTGACATCAACAGTTATCAACACCACGCCACGGGAATCATGCTTTGAATCCCATTCGCATTTTTTGGTGCACAGTGCTGTGTTTGGCCAATATATATTTTTTTAATGTCTCATTTAGGCGTCTAATTGCAATCATGCAGATCACTGGTCCTCACTCCACTAACTTATAACTAAAAATGCTGAGACATTTTTATAACCAATATGCAATTAGGTATTCTACCATCGCTATATAAAAAGCTCTTAAATCCAGAGCTATGGCCAGCGGGTATAAGAGTACGCCCGTTTCGATTTTTTAAAAAAAGCAAAGAAGTGCCCACTAAGGAGTGATATGCCAATATCTCAACTACAGAGTGATGAGGCTAACCATTTCAAAATTTACTATCATAATGTTAGTGGAATGCGCACTTAATTCGCTGATATTTGTCGTGCATTATCACTACACGAATATGATATTATAGCCATCACTGAAACTTGGCTAAATGATAATTTATGTTCGTCAGAGTTTTTCGATACCTTCTACCAGGTCTACCGTTTGGATCCCTGTGTTTCATTATCAGGTCTTAGCAGAGGCGGTGGAGTTCTAATTGCAATACGAGCTGAACTCTGTAGTAGTGCAGTAACTTTAGAGTTAAGCTTTATCCAAATAGAGCAAATTTGCGTTAAGCTTAAATTTCCATATTTTAATTCAGTATTTATACTGGTGTCTTACATTCAGCCAAATAGTAATATTGAAATTTATGAATATTATTTGCGTATTTTAGAATATTTATATCATACTGCTAATCATGCGGATGAAATTATATATCTTGGCGATTTTAACCTAAGCAATATACAATGGATATCCGAAAATAATATATTACTACCATCAAACTTGAAGTCTGCCATAGATTTATTAGTTACTAGTTCGCTATTATCGCATGGGTTTAATCAAATTAACCATGTTTTGAATAATTCAAACAAAATATTAGATTTAGTATTTACTTCTGCAGAATTGAATGCTTCTTGTGAGGAATATTTATTTCCTTTTTCGATTAAAACATACATCATAGCGCTCTCGAAATTGATTTTAAATTTTATATATATCAGAAACAGTCGAAAAAGTGGCAAATTTTCATGACTATTACAATTACAATATTGATGAGGCTAATACATGTATTCAACAAATGGATTGGTCTTTCTTGTACACACACAGTGATCCACCTACTTCTTATAACACGTTGTGTAATAAAATGTTAGATATAATTTCTAATTACATTCCGCTTAGGAAACTGGCTGTTCGTAACAAACCACCTTGGTTTAACGCGATATTATGTAAATTAAAAAACGCAAAAACAAAAGCGTACAAGAGATATAGAAAATCGGAGCGAATTTCTGATTATCAAAATTTCGCTCGCTTAAGAAAGGAGTTTGATAAACTTCATTTAATTCAAAACGGAATATCAGTGACTATCCAACTAGTTTCTTCTTTGAAAATACAGTGTCTGAAAGTCCTGCCGATGCTTGCAATCTGTTTGCAAATTACTTTGGGAGAGTGTATCATAAGTGCGACGCTGTTAACAATCATATAATTGCACATTTGCCCTTAGGCAATATCAATAGTTTAACGATTTCCTCGGATGAAGTCGAGCTTGCGATTTCTAGTCAAGCAAAAGCACCTGCGTGGATTATGAAGGTTTTGCCCCAATATTTTTTAAGCTGCATTCAGCGTTTGTATCAACTCCAATAGCAAATATTTTCAATGTGTGTATAGATAATTCAACCTTTCTAGATTGTTGGAAAATAGGTTAAATTGCCCTATATACAAGTCTGGTAATCGCAATAACATTTGCAATTACAGATCTATTGTAAAGCAAAGCACCATTTCAAAGCTATTCGATTTCGTACTTCAAAAAAGACTAATGAATCAGGTAAATTGTGTAATATCGAATTTCCAACACGGCTTTATGCCACAAAAGTCGACTTGCACAAATCTTATGCTAATTACGAAAAAAATTGTAAATGCTCTCGAAGATCAAGCCAGCTTGACGTAATTTATACTGACTTTTCGAAAACTTTGATAAGGTTGATCATGCAGTTTTGATCAACAAGCACTGGGCTTTGGGTTTCAACGGAAAAATTTTAAATTTCTTTCATAGTTTCTTAACAGGAAGGAAACTATTTGTCAAAATGGGCACCACTAGCTCTTCTATATCAGTTAACACATGGTCAGGTATACCGCAGGGAACGCATTGCGGTCCACTCCTATTCCTTATATTTATCAATGATTTGCCAAGTCTTTTTGCAAAAGCAGACTCTTTAATGTTAGCTGAAGATGTGAAGTTCTTTATAAAAGTACGTAATTTGACTGATTACCTCGATCTTTAATCGGATCTAGATAATTTGCATAGTTGGTGCTCAGTCAACAATTTACATCTTAATATCCAAAAGTGTTGTGTTGTTTCATATGCAAGAAAAAGTAATCCTCCTAATTTCGCCTACTCATTAGATGGGAAAATATTAGAAAGGAATACGTTTTTTAAGGACTTAGGTCTTATTTTTGATTCGAAACTAACTTTTATAAAGCACCATTTTGTGTCTAAAGCTTTCTCAATTGTTGACTTCATACGTCGTAACTCCGCCGACTTCTCTGACCCAATGACCTTAAAATCACTGTATATCTCGTTGGTGCGTAGTCTTCTAGACTATTGCTGCATTATATGGAGTCCATACTTCCAAATTCACTCTCACAAAATAGAAAGGGTGCAAAAAATTTCTACCAAGTTTGCTTTATGTAAACTTAATTGGCCTGACGGCGTGCCTAATTATCTGGGAAGGCGTAAACTGTTAGGATTGACAAGCTTGTCAGACAGAAGGAGCTACTTTTCAATAATGTTCATATATAACATCATCAATGGTAGAGTAAATTGTACTCAAATCTATGAGTCAATAAATATTAACGATACAGCGCGTGAACTTAGACAGGTTAGAATTTAACTGTTCCTGCGCATAGATCTACCTATGCACCAATCTTGAAATGCATTCGGTTATGCAACACATATTCTGAGGCTATTGATCTTAATTTGAGTGTAAATACCTTCAAACTAAATTTATTTAAAATATTTAATTAATCAAGTAGTCTGTAAGATTATCTGTAGACGAAGAAGAAATAAAATAAAATAAAATAAAATAAATATGTACGTGGGAAGAAGCGGTAGGTAGGAATTTGTAGGGTGGGCGATTTTGTGATTTTTGTTAGAGCAATTCTACTATGAAAAGGAAAGATTCATAATAAATTTCATCACAACATTTTCAACCGTCCTTGAAGTCGATTGAAAGATTTTCAAAAGATTCTAGCGGCCTTAGTAGGCATTGCACGTCCTTTTTTTTCAAGACAGTTAAATACGGGTTTTAAGTTAACCATATATAATTTTGCTTTTAGCTTTATTAATTAAGGATCCCGACAAGTATTGAACTATCACAGAATTATATTTTATTTTGAAATAATATTTTATCTAAACGCCCGTTTTTAGGAGGAATATTAGTCGCGGTCGAAATAAGTATATTGAATTTCATTACAATAAATTTTACTTACATAAAAATAATTGCAAAAAATATGTGATGAAGACCCCTCGGACAAATAAGCTGACGGATAGACCAATGAATGGATGAGCAATGCTAACCTTAAACTTTTTTCGGTTGGTGATACCGAATTTTTCGATTGATTTAAATATGATATCAAAAAAAAAGTCGGCAGGCGCTATCACCGATTAAGTCGATAGTGGCTACCGAAAAATCGGACTATTTTTGTGAAGTTACACGGTTTTATATAAATTATTTTTTAATACAATTTTTCCATTCTTAAGAAAATTATTCCTATAACCAAAGAAAAAAATGTTTTTACTTTAAGGAAAGTGACTTGTCTAGATTGAGGAAGGAATTCTTTCAGAACGAAAAACGACACTGGTGATGGCGCAACGCTGAAACCTGTTTGTATCCAAACCAAATTTGACAAGGAATGACGGAAAATGGTTCCAATATACATCATTTTTTTCTTCCTTTATGCTAGTTTAGTTTCATGTTTTTCCGCGATTTCCAGTACAAAATTAGGGAATCTTGAAATCTATTTTTGGGTAACTTCCCGTGAAACCAGAGTATTGAAACACATAACACACATCAGAACCCAATAACAATTTGGCACGAGGAAGACAAATTTAGCTAGGGATCGTGAAAATTGACGAAACGACGGAATTGGAAATTTTGCTTTCGAGTCGTCCCGAAAACTCAGATTCCTGGGACTTTGAACAAAGGTTTGGGCTCTATTAGGTTGTAATATTTAGGATAAAAGAGCTTTCTAGATGAGACAGGGATAGAGATATTTATAAATTCCATTTACAACATGAACCTTGCGACTGCTTTTGAGTAACTTCAGAACTCTATGACAATGAAACACGAAGGGAAAAATGTCGCTAGGCGGTCCAGGAATCATGAAAATTCAAAAGACCATCCGAACTTGGAAATTTTCTTTTTGAGTTATAAAAAACATACCAAAAACCCAGAGACCTGGAGCTTTGATATGTTATTACTAGGATCGTAAAAATTAGCGAAATCGTTCGAACTTCGAAATTTGGCTTTCGAGTTTTAAGGAGCTTCGCGAACTTTCAACGAAACTTTGGGCTCTAATAGGTTGTAACATTTAAGGTACAAACGTTTTCTAAATAGGACAGTGATCGAGATATTTAGAGAGTTCCTTTAGAGCATGTGGAATTTCGCTGCCGATTTTTGAGAAATATGGAAAGTCTATTTAGAAGATCTACTTAGAACATGTGGAATTGCGCGACTGCAGTAAAGATACATTTTTGAAGCTAAGAACATATATGACAATGCAAATGGAAGAGTGCTAAGTGGTCAAGGGATCATGAAAATTCAAAAACCGGCCGAGCTCTGAAATTTGGCTTTCGAGTTTTAAGGAACTTCTCATAACCCGGATACCAGATATTTTTAACGAAACTACAAAGCCCGAAGTAATATTTGGGTTGAAAGATGTTTCAAGATGAGTCAGAGATCGAGATATTTAGGAAATCTATTTAGAATATGTGGAATTTCGCGTCTGTTTTTTGATTAATTTCCTGCAGAACTAAATTCTTGAAACTAAGAGCCCTATAACAATGGGGCGCGAGGAAAAATATTTCGCTCTGTGGCCCAGGCATCGTGCAAATCATAAGCACTTGGAAATTTTGCTTTTGAGTTTTAATAAATTTACCGAAAAAATTGACCTAAAACTTTGTACATAGCTTAGGGCCTTATTAAGCTGTAATATTTATAAAAATTTTCAATATGAAGCAGGGAGCGAGATATATAGAGAGATCCGTTTAGAACATTTTGAGTCATACTATAGGTTAGGGGGTAATATTCATTGAATCTATATTCTTGAAAGTTGAAACATACTTTAAAAAACTGCCAAAGCTTGAACATGTGCTTAGAATGCATTTTCATAAGCTACTTTTCAGCTCTCTTAAAGAACAAGGTTCAAGTAATATTTTCTGATATTGTTATTGCAAGATGTCACAGTTAATTATGGACAAAGACACTTAAATATTACTGGTTTTAATTTTTGAAACGTTGTATATGTAATTTTCTTGTGAAATGTTGTAATGACTTTTAACTATTTCACACACCTTGTTCTCTAAAAGATTTGAAATGGATCTTAACCACAGGCGGAAAATTAAAATTTTACCATTTCTATGGTTTTTGATCACATTTTCTCAAAACAAATTATCTTTAGAACAAAAAAAAACATCTAATTGGCATATTCTGTATGCATTGTTATTTTTAGCAAGCTTTGTTCGTTCATGAACAGTGTTGGAGAAACTGTGTAAAAACATACTAGATGAGTTCAGAATTTGGTGCAAATGGTCTAGCACCATTGCATTTGCAAACTGAAATGGTATATTTACAGAATACACTAACAAAATATACGATTTTGCGTTTAATCCTTCATTGCTAATACGCAACATCAAATACTGTAGCATATTTATCAAGAATAGCAATTCAGCAACTGTCAATATAAAACAAAATGTAGAAAGAAAGAATTGAAAATGAAAAAAGTCGTTCACGATCCGTAGCTTATCTTAGCTATTGCAACGGTTCCAATATCAAATGTACAAAACTCTGAACTGGCCTGTTTGCACAAATTTTGGGAAACCTAGAAAGGCACTTTATGCCTGTTCATAGAATATTTTTGTTCGCGTTAACAAAAGTAATCACAATTTCTACGGCGCGGGATAGGTTAATTGCGGTGTTGGTATGAAGGGATTGTGAAACCATTTTGGCTATTACTATGTAAATGAATGTTCTAATTCAGTTTTAGAATTGTATGTTTACTTACCTCTAAATATTCTCCACGCATTACACTAAGCTCTTTATCATTATTGGCAGTACGAGGGTATGTGACTAGAACGATTTTAGCATTTGCCGCCTGTAAGTCATTCAGCCATGCCTTCAAAGCATGTGGATCATTGGTAATTTTATTTGCCACACAAAAGTCAGAAAGAGAATGAGTGCCGGTTGTGCGATTGGTATCACGTAAATGCAATTGCTGCATACCACTTGATATTTCTTGTATACCATTCACGCGCACGCCATGGGTATCTGTTCCACTTCGCTCTATTGAATCGATAGATATTTCGCTGCGCGTGCTAAGATCTCCAATTAAAGCATTTGAATTGCATCCACCTACGCTAGTAGCCATAATGAAATGCCCACCTTCGTTTTCATAACAGTAAGGATATTTCCCAGTTATTGCACTTTTTTCTTCCGATTGTCCCGTATATAAGTTATTTTTACTAACACTATTGTTTCTCCTATTTAAACGATTGCCACCAACATCTTTAGAACGATGCGATACACTAATGTGTGCTGAAGCCGCCGAGTCAGATTTGATCAGTTTATTTTGGGTACAATGCGCTTGTTTTTTATCAAGGATCTCATAATCGGGTGACCAGCCATCCATAAAAATAGGATTGTAAGAGCCAGTGTCACTCTTCCATTGTTCACGCGGTATAATCCATGCTTGGCCCAGTGAGCGCCATAATTCCGTTTCTTTGCTAGTAACACAGTTTATTAGAAGATTGATGGCTTCACGTGTAAGCAATGGGTTAACCACCAATGATGGTAATTGAGACTCGTAATACGTATCACTAGACGCTTCTACGATTAGTGCCAGTGGTGTAAATAAAAAGTGTACCAACTCAGGTGCATTCGGATCGTGAATATGTGCTCTTAGTTTTGCTAGCAAGTTGAAAGAAAGCTTAAATTTTGCAAAAATATCTACGAACTCTTCTTCATGTGGCGGTCGTGTGCGCATCGTTAATAAACCCTCTCCGGGATCCTTTTTCTTTGTTTTGCGATTGTTTCGCCGGCGTTCGAGTTCTCGAGTTGCTGCAGCAGCATGTTGAAGACGTGCTATAAACTTTTCAATGTCATCAAAACAATGATTTAGCACAGCTACATCGCGTTCATATTTATCGCTGGTCGTCGAGCTGGTTTCATCATTCAGACCACCATGCTCAGAATCTGTTTCACTGTTAACACTACAAGTTGTATGGATATTTTCTGGGGCAGCGATTCGAACATGTAAGTCGTACTGATTCATATTACTTCGATGTGGTGAAATCTCAGTAAGGCTATGATATTGTAGCTGCTGTTGTGTTTGATAATAATTGCTGCCTTGTAAGTTGCCCAATGATGTTGAAATTACCGAATTGATACCGCAAGGTGTTACCCCACCGCTATATTGGTGTTGTTGGGGTTGCACACGTTCTACATTTCCCGCTCCCTGATGTGTTACTACTTTACCGTTTCTTAGACTTTTAAGCTCTTCGGCCAAATGCTCCGCTGAAACGCTTTGGGACTTTAAAATATATCATAAATGTAATCAAAGCCATTAAACATTTAAACCGGTCGTTATATATACATATATACTTGTTTTTGCAAATGTCAATTCGCTAGGCAAATAATTTGAATTAACCACAGATTGAAAATAATTGTTAACAAATATCATTTTTTTTTGTATTTCAATGAAAAAAAATATAAAATGTAAAACAAAAACCCTAAATCCACAAAAAAGGTGATTTTTAAATTTTTTTTGTCTTTCAGCAACACAAAAATTTTATTTTTGAATACAATAATGTGAACAAGAGCTTATGAGTTAAGCTTTACAAGTAATAGTTTTATAAGGAACATAAGCCTTACACCAAAATATAATAAGGTTGGCCCTTAAGTTGTATTTGACAGGCGCGTACAGGTGGCAACGCGCATGTCAAATACAACTGTGGCCCACATCACTGACTTAAAAAAGGTTATACATACAATTATAAATGTTGAACTAAGCCAGCAAGTGTGTGCGGAACAAAAATATTAAATTAAATCAACTAAAACTACAAACACAGGATATTGCTTAAATTAATATATTAACTATACTACACAAACTAAAACTAAATAAATAAAGGAAACTTAAGACTAAAAGTTCGTGTTTTTGGTATTGGTGTGGAGTGTGCAGTAGGGTGTGTACGTAAGTACAACTTTTTCGAAAGTTCCAAAATGGAATCTTACATGGCGACCGTGAGGGTATTTGGTGGTGGTAGAGGTGAGTTGAGTGCGTGTGATCCGAATATAATAAAATTAACTTAAAAAATGTAATAACATTTACAATATACAATTTTACAATTCTAAAATGCGGAAATAACAAAAATCTACAAAATACTATTAATACAACAAATTATCTAAAACTACGGAAATAACATAAAGAACTAAATTCTACAAACTACAAAATTTTCAAATAAAAAGATCGAAAGATAACATCAATCATTTTATTATAATTTGGTAACCCCCGCCACTCAAATAACGGCATCACAAACCGTACCACCGCCAGCGGCAGCGAACGCCAGCAGCGGTGAACGTCAACAGCAAAGCCCAGCAGCAGCAACCACCGTCGGCAGCCAAGGCCAGCATTAACATCAGCGGCAGCCATCGTCAAAGCAGCAGTGAAGCAGAAAAATAAGTTTATGATATATGTATGTATTAATAAAATTTTTCCTTCAGGTTTTTACATATATGTATACAAAAAAA
>JARSSU010041793.1:0-12295 GCA_029619165.1 Eurosta solidaginis | reverse complement strand
CCAGATGACTAGAAAACAGTTTCCTTTAAAAGTCGCTTTGGCTTATGGCAAAATACATATACGATTTTTGAAAAACTAAATATGATAGATACAATAAAAAGTTAAAAATAACTTGAATACTCACATTAGAAGGCGATGATGCGTAGAAGGCCTTCCTTGCTCGTCGGCGTTGCTGTGCGAAGATTAATGGTCGTGGTTACTTAGGTGTGTCGCAAAAATTGACTAGTTTTCGGTGACGTCATACATTCTCTCAGATTTATTAAGATCACTTTGACATTGCTTACTTAATAGTTGAGTTTTATCGACCAGAAAATCAATGCAAAAGAAAAGAATTTGGAAGCATGTGGATGGTCATGTGATTCGGAAATGATTTATGTATGTAACCCTTTGCCTTTCAGATGTACATATGTATGTACAAATGTGTGCACTTAATATGAAATTAATGCCTATGTAATTAATTTTAAATGTAAGAAAAAGGTAAGTGTAGATTTTTGTTGTCTTTGAAAAAAAATTTGCCGTCGGCAATTTTTAACCGCTTAACTTTTGGCCATGTCTGTAGCGTTGGAGTTATATCGTTTATTGTACGACCAAATTTTATCAAAGTACGTAGATTTCGTTTTGCCGAGTTTTGCTGTCTTTGCTGTGAAGATATATGCCTCAAAACATACATGCCCCTGTGCCACGTAGCACCTCTGTCACTCCGGGGCCGACTGATATAAATATGTCCTCTCTATGTAATTTGTAGGGCACCCAGGGAATTTTCCGATCTGCGAAGGTAATTGATTTTAAAATCGTTGACACTTTTTTCCTTTCATGGCAATTAAAAATTTTATTTTAAATTTTTCAATGGTTAGTTTAAACCACTTGTATAATAATTATTATTTGCAATATTCCTATCAATCTCTAACAAGATATAAAATACATGCCTTCCAAAGGTCGTTTTGTGGTAGCAAATCCTGTATTGTAGAACAAGAAATAAATCGATTTTACTTCGTTGGCAAGACTTAATATCAAGACTTGCTATTAAACAAATTAAAATAATGGGTACCAACGTAACTATTATACATTTATATATATTATTTTTTTATATATTTCCATCATATTGGACAAATCCATTGAAAGAGTTAAAACGGATAGCTTTATCATAACTTTATCATACCTTTATATTTGTTCTTGACTCGTTTATATAGCTGCTGATTCCTCCTTAAAGATGTCTTGCATATGGAGGCATAGTAAAAAATACTTTTAGTTTTCTTTTTCCAAAACCCGTTCGTTTCGGCCACTGGTCAATCGGAAAAGAAATATTACAGAGGATATAGCTCGAAGCTTGACAAGTCACGATGTATGTAAAGTTAAGTGCTATTTCCGCCATATGATAATGACGTTTGCTTTATGGTATAACAGTTCGACTAGTTTTGCTTTGTACATTTTATATGGTACATTTTTTTTGTGGTACATTTTTATTAGGTGCATTTTTCCAGTTGGTTTCGCTTAACTACGCATAGGGATTGCATGGAAAAAGATATCTCTAACTCAAAGGAAATCAATTCAGAGTGTTTGTAGGCAGTTTCTGATGAAAATTACGGCGTTAGCTTTCTTTCCCTCGGATGACTAGCTATTTCTACAATGTTCATTACACAACCTAACTTAACCTAACTCTGCCTTAAAGACTCCTGCCCTATCTTTCGACCGACGAAACAGCGGAAACCACCATGGTGGAGCTCCGAGATTTCCTCGCTCAGGAAACATAGCAGGAGGCTATTTAATCAAGCTAAACTGACCGTATCTTGGCAAGCCTACATGGTTGCCGTTGTTGTTGTTGTTGTTGTTGTTGTAGCAATGTTTCGCCCCACCTAACAGCTGCGACCGATCACAAATTGTCATCAATATCCTCTAACGGGAGTCCAAGGAAACTTGCTGTTTCGACAGGGGTGGACCATAATGAAAAGGGTGTTAGAACCGTTGGTTCTACATTACAATTAAAGAGACGGTTGGTGTCATGTGGGGACGCATTGCAAGCGGGGCATATATTTTGTATGTCGGGGTTGATTCTGGATATGTAAGAGTTTAACCTGTTACAGTATCCAGAACGAAGTTGAGCCAGAGTGGCTATCGTTTCCCTGGGGAGTATGCGTTCCTCTTCCGCAAGTTTTGGGTACTGTTCCCCGGGTACTGGATTCACCGGGCAATTCCCGGCATAAAGTTCCGACGCCTGTTTGTGGAGTTCACCAAGGACCTGCTTGTGTTTTTTTTGCTTCATACGGCTGAGTTCTCAGGTGCCGTATTTCCTCAAAATGCTTACGGAGATGACTCCTTAAGTCCCTAGGCGGTGCTGGCTCATCAATCAAATGTCTGTTGGGATGCCCAGGCTTCTGGGTATTCAACAGGAACTGTTTGGTTAGCATCTCA
Organism: Eurosta solidaginis; assembly: GCA_029619165.1. Lineage (NCBI taxonomy): Eukaryota > Metazoa > Arthropoda > Insecta > Diptera > Tephritidae > Eurosta > Eurosta solidaginis. Next base: position 9,886 of record JARSSU010041793.1, on the reverse strand, counting down.
TTTCTCTCCCTGATGGGGAGTATTCTCGCCACATTATGTATATGGTGTTCTGGGGGACATAAGAAGACAGCCCGTGGCGGTTCTGAGCGCAGTATTTTGGCAGGCTTGTAGCTTCTTCCAGTGGGTAGTTTTTTAGCCTTGGCGACCATATAGGGGACGCGTAGCAGGCAAACCAACGCCAATTGCTTTGTATGTAGTAATGAGCGTTTCTTTGTCTTTTCCCCCAGTACTGCCAGCAAGGGATTTGAGGATTTTATTACGGCTCTGGATTTTCGGAACAATTGCCGCTGCGTGCTCACCAAAATGTAGATCCTGATCAAACGTCACACCCAAGATTTTGGGGTGTAGGACAGTCGGTAGCGTAGTGCCATCGACGTAGATGTTCAAAATGGTCGACATTTGGGACGTCCAAATTGTAAATAGGGTCGCAGATTATTTAGTCGGTGATAATGCCAGGTTTCGCGAGGCGAAAAAACTGGAGAGATCAGGGAGGTAGTCGTTTATTCTGTTACAAATCTCTTCGATCTTTGGGCCCGGGCCTGTGGCCATTATTGTGCAGTCATCGGCGTATGAAACGATAGTGACTCCTTCTGTTGGTGAAGGCAGCTTAGATATGTAGAAATTAAACAATTGTGGGGATAGGACACCACCCTGTGGCACCCTTTGTTAATTCTTCTTGGTTTTGATGTTTCGTTTCTAAATTGCACCGATGCCTGCCGACCACCCAGATAATTTGCGGTCCACCTTTTAAGACATGGGGGAAGGGTAGACCCTTCCAGGTCTTGCAGTAACGAGCCATGGTTCACCGTATCAAAAGCGTTTGATAGGTCTAGCGCTACGAGTACTGTTCTATGGTGGGGGTTTGATTTAAACCGCAATTTATCTGGGTGCTAATGGCATTTAGCGCGGTGGTAGTGCTATGGAGTTTTCTGAAGCCATGCTGATGACAGGCTAGCTGCAAATTTGCTTGGAAATAGGGGAGCAAAATGGCTTCAAGCGTCTTTGCTACTGGCGATAGGAGAGATATCGGACGATACGACTCTCCTATGTTAGCTGGTTCCCAGGCTTTAGTAGCGGGACCACCTTGGCCATTTTCCATTTTTCGGGTATGACAAAGGTGGAAAGAGACAAGTTGAAGACATGTGCTAAATATTTGAAACCCTCTTTCCCTAACCTCTCTGAAGTTGGCAAGACAACTTTTACGTGGAAAAAAATTACCTATTGGGAAAATTGCCGTGAATTTGCCGTAATTTAGCCGTGAAACAAAAAAATTTGCCGTGGCCATATTTTAGAAAATACAGGGTGGCACGCCAACTTCACGTGAAGTTAGCGTGCCACCCTCAGAAAACCACCTTAGAGGCCAGCTAGGAAGATAATTCTTGCACACGAATTTGCCGTAAATTTGCCGTAGATAAGTGGCATATTATATAATTTCGAAAAAAAAATTTAACTTTTTTTTATGGTGCACCGCCAACTTCACGTGAAGTTAGCGTGCCACTTTTCGAAAACCACCTTAGACACCAGTTAGGAAAATAATTCTTGCACGTGAATTTGCCGTAAATTTGCCGTGAATTATCCGTGAAACAAAAAAATTTGCCGCGGCCATGTTTTAGAAAATACAGGGTGGCACGCCAACTTCACGTGAAGTTAGCGTGCCACCCTCAGAAAACCACCTTAGAGGCCAGCTAGGAAAATAATTCTTGCACACGAATTTGCCGTAAATTTGCCGTAGATAAGTGGCATATTTTATAAATTCGAAAAAAGAAATTTCAAATTTTTTTTATAGTGCACCGCCAACTTCACGTGAAGTTAGCGTGCCACCCTCAGAAAACCACCTTAGAGGCCAGCTAGGAAAATAATTCTTGCACACGAATTTGCCGTAAATTTGCCGTAGATAAGTGGCATATTTTATAAATTCGAAAAAAGAAATTTCAAATTTTTTTTATGGTGCACCGCCAACTTCACGTGAAGTTAGCGTGCCACCCTCAGAAAACCACCTTAGAGGCCAGCTAGGAAAATAATTCTTGCACACGAATTTGCCGTAAATTTGCCGTAGATAAGTGGCATATTTTATAAATTCGAAAAAAAAATTTCAAATTTTTTTATGGTGCACCGCCAACTTCACGTGAAGTTAGCGTGCCACCCTCAGAAAACCACCTTAGAGGCCAGCTAGGAAAATAATTCTTGCACACGAATTTGCCGTAAATTTGCCGTAGATAAGTGGCATATTTTATAAATTCGAAAAAAAAATTTCAAATTTTTTTTATGGTGCACCGCCAACTTCACGTGAAGTTAGCGTGCCACCCTCAGAAAACCACCTTAGAGGCCAGCTAGGAAAATAATTCTTGCACACGAATTTGCCGTAAATTTGCCGTAGATAAGTGGATATTTTATAAATTCGGAAAAGAAAATTCAAATTTTTTTATGGTGCACCGTATGGTAAGTGGCATATTTTATAAAAATATATAGGCGCATAGTCAAAATAAAATAGGTTTTAAATTTAGTTACAGCTTTTTGATAAAATTTTCTATGAGCTATCTGTCAAAAAATCTGCAGCTAAATATAAAATCTATTTTATTTTGACTATGACTATGCGCCATAGTCTGCATGTTCCTGCATAAACCATTCCAATAATGCCGCTTAAAATATGAGTTACATATGTACATCTGAGCAGCAACTTTATGATGACCTGTGCATCACTTACGAAAGATTTTTGTATTTGAGTTAGGTAGAAAGCTATGCAAATTTTCTGCATTAGCTGCTATGGTTTCTATGCTCAAAAGAGTGTGTCAGGATGGAGCATCCGTAACGCGGGAAACACCCATACGCAAAGATAAATAGATAAAAAAAAACAGTAGCGATCCTTTTCATCTTTTGATGCAACAGTTAAGGGTAAAAAACGCTGATGCCAATGTCTAGTATTGTACATTTGTACAAATATTAAACAGACAAAAAAAACGCCTGCGGTAGCGAACATAGTGGAATAGCCACTATGGCGCCGTCTGTCGGTATTCTACAAACGTCTGTCTGTTTTGTTATGTATATACATATGCTTCGTACAGAGTCCTTGGAATGTGTGGTAATTCCCACGCAGTTGACAAGAGCTGAACAGCCTTTGGTGCAATTATTAAGGCCATAAAAACAGACGCCGACGCCGCGGCGCGCCGCCTGGGTTATGTTGTTGAAATGTTTGTGGTTGTATTAGTACAGTGGTCACCAAAATGAAAACTGTGGCTGTGTGAGTAAAACTAAAATCATCTTATTGGTAGTGGTTTAGTTGTTGATGAAAAATCAATGAGGGAGAACATATGCACGAATGTTTGTTAACACACGAAAATTAATTCGTAAATATGCTATACAAATACTACTTTATTATTTAAACAAAATAAATTGTTAACATTAAACCATGAAAACATTCTGCGCATGAGCGTTTGTTTGCAAAATACTTTTTCGCAAATGCGCAAATAATAGTCTCATCCGATGTTGCTACTCTGCTTGTTCAGAAGAGAAGTAGTCCGAAACTTTAATTTTCTGGGAAAACGCAAACGAAGTTTTATTTTCCCATAGTTATATTATAAAAATAAGCCTGGCGACAGCGATGGCGATCATTTTTGTCTCTTTAAGTATACTTTATATACTTTTATCAGCCGTTTATTTAGGTATCATAAAATCTCGAAATATGAAAATTTTGTGTGTAAACCACAAGGTGTCTGAAATCATCTTTTAAAACTTTCTGTTTTAGAAGGATTCTTAATTTTTTGAAAAATTCAAGTAACATAGAATTATTAAACTATTCTATTTTACGTTTATTTGCGCCAAAAAAAATTAAATTGTCTCAGTGTATATAGAAGGGCATGTTTTCTTGCCAAACTGGTCTGCGATAAATCCATTAGAGTCAGCAGCTGTAGCCAATCAGCAAAGAGTACATATTTTTGTTTTAGTTTTCTCGTTTATGTAAATTGTTGAAATCGAACTTTTGGCATACATATAGATAAATGTCTTTCAAAAATAGAGGTCTCAATGTGAGAATGTTTTGCTTTTTATACTCAGTTGAGCAGAGCTCACAGAGTATATTAAGTTTGATTGGATAACGGTTGGTTGTACATATATAAAGGAATCGAGATAGATATAGACTTCCATATATCAAAATAATCAGGATCGAAAAAAAATTTGATTGAGCCATGTCCGTCCGTCCGTCCGTCCGTCCGTCCGTTAACACGATAACTTGAGTAAATTTTGAGGTATCTTGATGAAATTTGGTATGTAGGTTCCTGAGCACTCATCTCAGATCGCTATTTAAAATGAACGATATCGGACTATAACCACGCCCACTTTTTCGATATCGAAAATTTCGAAAAATCGAAAAAGTGCGATAATTCATTACAAAAGACAGATAAAGCGACGAAACTTGGTAGATAAGTTGAACTTATGACGCAAAATATAAAATTAGTAAAATTTTGGACAATGGGCGTGGCACCGCCCACTTTTTAAAGAAGGTAATTTAAAACTTTTGCAAGCTGTAATTTGGCAGTCGTTGAAGATATCATGATGAAATTTGGCAGGAACGTTACTCTTATTACTGTATGTACGCTTAATAAAAATTAGCAAAATCGGAGAAGGACCACGCCCACTTTTAAAAAAAAATTTTTTTTAAGTAAAATTTTAACAAAAAATTTAATATCTTTACAGTATATAAGTAAATTATGTCAAGATTCAACTCCAGGTAATGATATCGTGCAACAAAATACAAAAATAAAAGAAAATTTAAAAATGGGCGTGGCTCCGCCCTTTTTCATTTAATTTGTCTAGGATACTTTTAATGCCATAAGTCGAACAAAAATTAACCAATCCTTTTGAAATTTGGTAGGGGCATAGATTTTATGGCGCTAACTGTTTTCTGTGAAAATGGGCGAAATCGGTTGATGCCACGCCCAGTTTTTATACACAGTCGTCCGTCTGTCCTTCCGCATGGCCGTTAACACGATAACTTGAGCAAAAATCGATATATCTTTACTAAACTCAGTTCACGTACTTATCTGAACCCACTTTACCTTGGTATGAAAAATGAACGAAATCCGACTATGACCACGCCCACTTTTTCGATATCGAAAATTGCGAAAAATGAAAAAAATGCCATAATTCTATACCAAATACGAAAAAAGGGATGAAACATGGTAAGGTAATTGGATTGTTTTATTGACGCGAAATATAACTTTAGAAAAAACTTTATAAAATGGTTGTGACACCTACCATATTAAGTAGAAGAAAATGAAAAAGTTCTGCAGGGCGAAATAAAACACCCTTAAAATCTTGCCAGGTATTACATATATAAATAAATTAGCGGTATCCAACCGATAATGTTCTGGGTCACCCTAGTCCACATTTTGGTCGATATCTGGAAAACGCCTTCACATATACAACTACCACCACTCCCCTTTTAAAACTCTCATTAATACCTTTAATTTGATACCCATATCGTACAAACTCATTCTAGAGTCACCCCTGGTCCACCTTTATGGCGATATCTCGAAAAGGCGTCCACCTATAGAACTAAGCCCCACACCCTTTTAAAATACTCATTAACACCTTTCTTTTGATACCCATATTGTACAAACAAATTCTAGGGTCACCCCTGCTCCACCTTTATGGCGATATCTCGAAACGGCGTCCACCTATGGAACTAAGGAATACTCCCTTTTAAAATACTCATTATCACCTTTCTTTTGATGACCATATTGTACAAACAAATTCTAGGGTCACCCCTGGTCCACCTTTATGGCGATATCTCGAAAATGCGACCACCTATACAACAACCACCACTCCCTTTTAAAACCCTCATTAATACCTTTAATTGATACCCATATCGTACAAACACATTCTAGAGTCACCCCTGGTCCACCTTTGTGGCGATATTCCGAAAAGGTGTCCACCTATAGAACTAAGCCCCACACCTTTTAAAATACTCATTAACACCTTTCTTTTGATACCCATATTGTACAAACAAATTCTAGGTCACCCCTGGTCCACCTTTATGGCGATATCTCGAAACGGCGTCCACCTATGGAACTAAGGATTACTCCCTTTTAAAATACTCATTAACACCTTTCTTTTGATACCCATATTGTACAAACAAATTCTAGGGTCACCCCTGGTCCACCTTTATGGCGATATCTCGAAAATGCGAAACACCTATACAAACAACCACCACTCCCTTTTAAAAACCCTCATTAATACCTTTAATTTGATACCCATATCGTACAAACACATTCTAGAGTCACCCCTGGTCCACCTTTGTGGCGATATTCCGAAAAGGCGTCCACCTATAGAACTAAGCCCCACACCCTTTTAAAATACTCATTAACACCTTTCTTTTGATACCCATATTGTACAAACAAATTCTAGGGTCACCCCTGGTGCACCTTTATGGCGATATCTCGAAACGGCGTCCACCTATGGAACTAAGGATTACTCCCTTTTAAAATCCTCATTAATACCTTTAATTTGATATCCATATCGTACAAACACATTCTAGAGTCACCCCTGGTCCACTTTTATGGCGATATTTCGAAACGGCATCCACCTATAGAACTAAGGCCCACTCCCTTTTAAAATACTCATTAACACCATTCGTTTGATGCCCATATTGTACAAACAAATTCTAGGGTCACCCCTGGTCCACCTTTATGGCGATATCTCGAAACGGCGTCCACCTATGGAACTAAGGATCACTCCCTTTTAAAATACTCATTAACACCTTTCATTTGATACCCATATCGTACAAACGCATTCTAGAGTCACCCCTGGTCCACCTTTATGACGATATCTCGAAACGGCGTCCACCTATAGAACTAAGGCCCACTCCCTTTTAAAATACTCATTAACACCTTTCGTTTGATGCCCATATTGTGCAAACGCATTCTAGAGTCACCCCTGGTCCATCTTTACGGCGATATCTCGAAAAGGCGTCCATCTATAGAACTTAGGTCCACGCCCTTTTAAAATACTCATTAATACCTTTCATTTGATACCCATATCGTACAAACGCATTCTAGAGTCAACCCTGATCCACCTTTATGGCTATATCCCTAAATGGCGTCCACCTATATAACTAAGGCCCACTCCCTCATAAAATACTCTTTAATGCCTTTCATTTGATACACATGTCATACAAACACATTCCAGGGTTTCCCTCGGTTCATTTTCCTACATGGTTATTTTCCCTTATGTTGTCACCATAGCTCTCAACTGAGTATGTAATGTTCGGTTACACCCGAACTTAACCTTCCTTACTTGTTACTTATATGCTATCGGTGTTGACGATCGGGTTGTTGTAAACAACGAAAAAGCCGATTGAGCACGTGTGAAGGTCGAACATAGTTCGTTGCATAGGAAAGCAAATAACTGCTTTTGATACAGATCTGCCTGTGACCGTTGCATTAGGAAATGCTACATACATACATAATTTGTTCTTTTTTAGCAGACAGTGATTAAAAAAACAAATTACACACATGAAGTAAGCGAACATGGGAAGGTCATATACATATGTATGTACAAACGTACATGACCGCAACTATCCACTTAGCTGTCCTATTTGTAATACATAAGTATGAGGAGTATAGATAACATTTTCTAAGATCTGTTCCGCAGCCTTTCTCTAGTTTACGTTGTATTTTACGAAATTTTTTACGGATTTTTTTTGAAAGGGTTGAGATTGTTACTAATGTGTGGTAAGTGCGATGACAAGTGTTGATGCCTATTGAAAATGGAATGCGATGACAAGGTCTATTGAAATGGCACTCATATATGTACCTAAAAGGAATAGAAATTGGGTTACCCAAATCACTATCGTATCATTCTTTGATTTAGACGGTTTAGTTTCACTTAGCAAGTGCGCGAAAAAGTTTTATTACAAATTTTAATATTTACATATATGAACAATGGCTTCACGTCCCCGCGGTAAACCGTGCAAGACTGACCCAACTTTTTTAGCCAGTCGAATTCTTTTTTTTAAGAATGAAATCATAAAAAATGGGGGCATAGTTAGTGCTACAAACGAAATATGGAAGTGTATTTCCAAGGAAGTGAAATTAAGTGCATCCACTCTTCATTCCTATGTAGTAAATAATAGATATAATTTAAGAGACCATATTTATGGAAGCCAAGTTAATGAAAGTGTAGAAAGTGAATTTCTGGTAGAAAATAGTAAAAGTCAGAGCTTGAATTCCACTGTATTATCCGTGGACCAGTATGAGACATTTTCATTCACAATCAATAAACGCACCTTTAATGAAATGTTAAACGAAATATCATATTACACCTTAATTAATGGAAAAAAACGACGGAGGGTAAAGACTGTGTTGCAACCCAATCTGTGGAGTGATGAAATTTCCAGAGCTATTTGGAATCATTCTAAACTTAAACATGGTTTTAATTTTAAGTCGCATCACGTCACCAGAGATGGATCTGCCGGAAAAATAAAAGGTAAGCATGCAAATTCATACCAACATAAACATATGAGCCCTTATTTTTTAAAGTAACATATGTCCATTTTTTCATGTATCGTGATATAGATGGGTTTGCGTTTGTATTGATTCTAAATATTGCTAAAGGTTTATTGGTGTTAAATTTCAGTATGTAAAGAAAATTGTTATATTTTTTTAAATAAAACAGTTTCTGAGCACCAAAGGAAATCGTGCTAGTTTCAAAAACAAAATCCAGAAAAATAAGTTCAAATTTTAAAGGCCTTGAATGCATTAAGACAAAATTTTTTTAAGTGGCATAAGTCCACTTCGAGCAAAAAAAATTTTTTTGCGAATTTTTAGCATTCACTGAGATATCATTTCCTAAAACTCAAAATTTGCTCAAAACACCCTCACCTCACATATGTATTAGGGTTGCCAGATTTTTATTTCGGGTTCCCGGGACAGACCTCAAATTTGAGCCAAAATTCCCGGGATTTTTTAAAATTTCCCGGGACATTTGAAAAATATGAAACACCTATATATTTGTATAGAGTTGCTCATTCGGCAATTAATACGTTTTCTTGTGTTTAATGCGAATTCAATATTATATGGATTAATTTCCCAAACGTTATTTTAAAGCACACAATTCCCCATGCAAAATGAATATTCAGGTGTGCGAAATGTCAAACATTGATAATATTCAGAACCACAGTAGGGACGAATTGTTCTTCTTTATAGAATTGCATGCAATATGCTAATGAGCTGAATACAATGAAAGCCGCAAATATGGCCATGTTTCGTAGCAGATTATAATTTATTAATTTTGATATTGTGAAAATGCCGGGATACTAGCATTTCCCGGCGGGACACTTTTAAATTTGTGAAAAATACGGGGATGTCCCGGCCAATACGAGACATTTGGCATCGCTAATATGTATACATATGTTAAAACAAACTTGAGTTGAACTATGGCATTGTCTAAAAACTTTTTTGATATCATTATACAGCTAAGTTTATTTGATAATACTGTAAAAAGTCATGCTTGTTTGACTTCGTCATTACACATTTGAAAAGCGGCTTGCTATAACTGCTATTTTCTCATATTAGCTGAAAGTAGACTTTCGAAAATAATGGCTCATATGTATGTACGTGTCGACCCTCCGCCATACAAATATGATATACCTATGTATCGTTAGTATTATTTATTACCCACAGTTTTCGTATGCAATTATTTGAGCTCTTGTTTTTTGGTGTCTAATTGGAAATTTGTCGGAACCGGCCAGATCGGACCACATTAGCATATATCCCTTATACAACCGATTTTTCAAACAAACAAGAGGATTTTTGTCACATCTTCCTAAATTTATCAGATTGAAGTTTCAAATTTCATCATATGCTTTCGTATATAGCACATTTTGTTGCCT
>JARSSU010041792.1:0-106006 GCA_029619165.1 Eurosta solidaginis | reverse complement strand
CCTTATCATCTCTTACCTACACTTTTTTGCTGTATAAACTACTACACGCACATGCTTTAAGCTTCATGCATATGTATGTACGAGTATTGATACGCTTTTACTCATTGCCAAAACAACAACATAATGCACAAGCACTCAATGTACTAATGTTGCAATATAAATCTCCAAATGCTTTTCTTACAATGGCTATTATATAAGTGATTGTGTTGAAAGGAAATAAATGAACAGCAACAAGAAAGTAGTTAGAAATAAAATAGAGTTTATGGGCTATAAATTGTCATTAGCAGCAGTCGAAGGGCGATTTGTTGGTAATTGATTTCAAACAAGTTTTTGTTCGAGTATTTCATTGCGCTTTATATAAATGTATCTTCAATTTGCTAGAAAGGAACTAAGCTTAAAAAATCGTAAAGTTGTAACTGTGTAACATCATAATGGACAATACGAGAGCTGCTTCGATTATAGCTTGCAAATCTCTTCAAAGCATTTTCCCACGGGACTGTGATTCGACGCACACTGCTGCGATGTTAAACCTGTTTATACATATATCCCAGCAAAGCTAAATTTCGTTGTTGTACAACTTTATCCTAATTGTCTTGAATATATACCCATTTTCCCATGTCTGAAATCCAGTCTTGTTCAATTTATAACTAACCAAATATATTGTAACGAATTACTGCAATTTCACTTATTCTAAATCTTCTGCTAACGTTTGTATCGCTAAACTGTTGAATAAATAACTCCAACATTCAATAATGCAAAATGGCCTTTTATTAAATTACTTCACTGATACTTCGCAACCAATAGCTTGCTTAAATGAAACTGATTTTCGCGTCTCTACTGTTGCTGCTTTTATACTGTGTGATTTCCTCGTTGTATCTTCTAGGGGCTTCCAGAATTTACTTAGTTACTGGTACATAATTATAACTACAGAATCACGTGTGTAGCTCTCATATGCGCGCGTAATTGTGAGCGACACTTCCACAATTACAATTGCATACTTTTGGGAGCATCTCAGAGAAGATATCTGCATGAATTTGTGCGTTGCTTCTCCGCTGCGTGTACGTACATATGTGTAAACATAATGATTGATTCGTTTATGTAGATACATAGTGATTGGATGTGCATACAAGTCACCCTTAGCATCGGCTTAGAGATGATAGTATCCCTTAGTGTTGCTAATATTCGTCACAATATGTTAATACCAATTAAAACTTGCATACATTTAACCAATAATAAGCAATAACAAAAAGCAGACAACTTTTTCTTAATTTCAAAGCAATGGATCACTCAATTCATTTACCAAATGTATAGGCGTTAAAGCAAACTCTTAACCCATGCTGAAGTTTCGTGTGCAACAAAAACTCCATAAGCAATATTTTTGCAGTTTAGTTGGTTTCTTTCATTTCTATTTTTGAAATCTTAAAGCAACGTTTTTAACGCTAAAACTGCACGTTTCTAATTCTGAAACAGCAGCTCTATCCATTCTTTCATTCACTTTGAGTGCACGTTTTTAAAGTAACGCTACTCTGAAAACTTAACAAAACCCGAACCAACGAACCAATACTAAATTACTAACTTCAGACGCATCCCAATTCGAACTACCACAAAAGTTGCTTGCATCATTTTTAACAGCTTCCAATGCCACTTTACCAATACTTACACCAACAAAAATTCCAAGTATGCATTTGTTTGAACCATTAGCGAAACTATTGCTAAGTGCTGACTGGCGTTGGCACAGTGGTCGATTTGGCTTCGCGAATGCACAAAATTAGAATGCGAAAAATATTGAAGATATAATAAAATATTTTTTAAGCGAAAAATTACGTATTCTTAACACGCTTTAATTAGTTTCGCTTGTATGTTTGTACGTAGGTAACTCTATCATGACTAAAATAAATGTTACGTACGCGGATATGTTTGGTGAAATTTGTTGTTTTTTATTAAATCAAGGTGTATATATTTGTTTATATCCATTGAACAGTTTTTTTTTCATAAACTAAATTTCAACACAAATCCATATGAATACAAAAAAAGCTATCTGAATTGGGTATATTCAGAGGGTTTTTTGAGAAACTCTGAACAATTCTAAGAACTAATAAAATGTTTGAAAAGAAAAAAAAAGTATTTAACGCATTCATGTTAATATAATAAATGACAATTATTCTATCAGATATTGGAAATGTTCTCAAAATTATTCAATTTTATTTGGGATAATGTTTTTTTTTCGTTGAAAATACATTTATGTTCTTAAGCAAAATTTTAACGCACAACTTATATGAACCAAAAAACCTAGCTGAATTAGATATTGGACGGTTTTTTGTTAAATTCTATTAAATTTAGGAATTAATAATACCTAATTAAAATTTTAAAAAATTTTCGAAATTTGGGCATGCTCTAAGGATTAATACTTAGAATGTTTTTAAACGGCTCTATTTAGGTTGACTTGACAGGCTGCACGGCTGCACGGCCGTTGTGAACCAATTTTTGTAATTTAAATTTAAGTAACTTCCGATAAGCTACAAGCTTGAAACTTGGAATATAGTTCGGAACCCGATGACAATGCAATAATAAAAAAAATCGCCGCTAGGTGACGCAAGGATCGAGATATCACAAAAATCGTATTTGTGATCCGATTTGGCTCATATTTGGAACACATAATACATAAAAGAATAGAAAGGGACCTATGAAAAAAAAAGCGCCGCTAGGTGACGCAAGGATCGAGATATTCAAAAAAGCCACATCTATGGTCCGATTTGTCTATTTGGAAACATAATACATACATGAATAGAACGACCTATGATGTGCGATTTGGCTCATATTTAGAACAAATATCATACAGTCCCGGTAGAAGTGACATCAAAATATTTTGGAGTTGGAGGAAGGACAAGCATACGTGGCACAGAGTCGAGCAAAGTCTTTGGAAGGATTATGTGTTGACGACTTAGATTGTAACAAATTGTCAGGAATGAGTCCTTGCAATAATGAGTCACTAAATGAACTAAATTGAATGAGAAAAATAGCAATAATAAAGATAAAAACTGAAAATAAAATAATTTAAAAAAAATTTTTGACGGTTTATGAAAACATTAAGAAATAATAATAATAGAAAGCTAGAAAATAGTATCTAGGTACTAGTGATCACACTCCTTATCGATCTATGGCGTTGATCAGACAATAAATAAAAGCGTTGGACGCGTGAAGTTTCTATTGATAGTCATATATAAGGCCAAGCGAACTTAATAAAGTTATGCTACGCCTCTCATTTTTAGAAATTTCACGCTCCTACGTTTTATTTAATTGTCTGATCAACGCCCTAGATTGATGAGGAGTGTGATGACTAGTACCTAGGAACTACCTAATTATTTTCTAGCTTTTAGTATTACTATTACTTCATGTATATATTATTTTCAATAAAACCGTTTAACTTGAAAAATTTTTTTAAATTATTTTATTGAGAAATAAAAAACTTTAGTACTTCCTCTTAGAACAAACCACTTTAGAAACCAAATTCAAAATATATTGAGTATCTTCAGGAAGTCATAAACTGTACCTATTTCAAATTTAAAAAACACATGTTGCAATTACAAATTTTTTTAAACAATCCATGTTGCCCAAATTCGCGTAAAAACTTATTACTATTCAAACTGTTTTAAAAAATTTCATGTATCCCATTTGAAATTGCTTTAAAAAGAAAGCTTTAATACACACAATAAACGACTACCATTCTGTTAGAAATTGTATATTTTCTCAAAATTTAATCAAACTTTGTTAAATTTTACAAATTATTTTCTCAATGAAATTTTTTTATTTTCTTGCTTATCGAATTAAATTTTTTTCAAATAAATAGAATTATTTTTTTTTACATTTTACTTAAGTTAAAAAAATAGATTGATTCTCATGAAAATATATAATATCTAAAAGCGCTTTTATCGCTGCTTGGCTATCCGACAGGATGCAAACTTTACCAGCTACATTCAAGCCCTCCAGTGATTTACAGGCTTGCCAAATCGCGAGGATTCTGCTTGAAACATGCTGCAGTACGATGGGAGTCTGAATGATGCAGACAAATCTAGGGACCCAGAGAAGACTCCGGCCCCACTCTCGATTCCATCTTGGAGCGTCAGTGTAGATTTGGATGTCGTCAACCCTTATACCCGGGTTTCTCTCCACTCGTTTCTGCTTGGAATGGCGTATTGCAACCGTACCCAAACTTCAATTGCGAGGGTTAGTAATCTGTCTCGGTACACTGTACCATCTGGAAGTTTCTTTAGGATACTACTATGCCCTTGCTGATTATCCTTCCAGCACCAGACTCCCTGAGTCTCAGTGCGTTTGTGACGATGTACAAAGTATATGCAAGTCGATCGGAAGCAGGTGCAAAATGGGGTCTAAGCAGCTGTGGGGCAAGTGTGTGCGGCCACTACTGGCACCTAGCGTACGCGTGCGCTGGCCTTTTTGCAGGCTGTGAGATTTTGGCTCTTACTAAGAGCTTCCCACCAGACTATGGAACCATAGGTATGCACCGTCGCGCCACCACCTCGTACATCTAAAGTACCATGCTGGCTTGGGTCCCCATTTTTTACAAACATTGATTTGCAGGCACAGAAGGCGATGCCAGCCTTCCGTACCCGCTCTTCGATGCATACTTTCCAATTCAACTTGCAGCCAATTGTTAGTTCCAGATACTTGGTACTCGATGATAGGTTAGTTGCTGCCCGTTTAAGAATGGTAGTCTCAAGGCAGGTGGCTTGTGCTTCCTCGTGAAGAGTAGCAGGTCCGTCTTGTCGGCATTTAAGCTAAGGCCACGTGCCTGTGCCCACCTGCTGATGTTTAGCCAAGGCCCTTTCCATGATTTCGCTCATTAGGAGTAAGGACCAGAGACCAAGATGGCCACGTCGTCGGCATACGCACGATCTTATTCCCCCCTACGTTAAGTTTTCCTAATATTTCATTTATGGTGATCAACCAAAACAGAGGTGAAAGCACCGCCCCCACCCTGTTGGTGTGCCTCTGCTTACCTGCTTGCCAACATTAGCTCCGCCTAGCTCTGCTGTTATTTCGCGGTTGCGAAGCAGAGTTGAAATCCAAAGCCGTAGTGGCTCTTCAACCCCTGCCTACAGAGGTCAGCCTCAATCGCTTCGGCTCTTACTCTGTTAGAGAGCGCCTTCCACATCAACAAGCGCAGCCAGAGTGAACTGCTTGTGACGAACTAGCTCATGTAGCGCGATTTTCTGTGGATTTCCCTCTCAAGTACGCGTGCTGTCCGTGGAAGTGGAGTCTCGCCTAGAAACTCACCGTATATGTATAAATAGTAGCCTTTCGAACGTTTTCAGAACAAAGGACGTGAGACTTATTGGCCGAAGTCTTTGGCTACTTCATGCCACCTTCTGCCGGCCTAGCGATGAAACCACCTGTGTTTTCGTCCACGAGACCGGAATGTGATTGAGACGAATGCGTGCCTCGAAGACCTCCTTTCGTTCCCTAACCAAAGATTTCTGAGTCTTCTGCAGCATAATAGGTAGAATACAATCCACGCCCCGTGATTTGTATGGAGAGAAGCTATCTATTGCCCATACAATTTTCTTCTCCGCTAAAAGTTTGTATATGAGGCCAACAGGTACTTCCTGATGTGCTGTCTCTGTATCGCGTACTCCTCCCCCGATCCATCGGGAAGTGAGCATCTGCAAGGATGTTTAGAGTCTCAGCCGCCGATCCTGCCCATGTTCCAACGGCGCGCTTGACAAATCTCTTGTTTGAATGACTCTTGGCGAGAATCTTTCCCAGCCTGGGCTGAGTCCATGGTGGACTCAATCGACTCGCAGTGTTCTCGCCAGGAGCTTGATTTTGCTGTCCATATGGCTTTCTTATACTCCCTCAGCGCCGTCCTGTACTCTTTGAAATCGTTCCTGAAGTGATTGTCGTTGAAGACCCTACTCAGCTTTGACTCTGAAATTTTTGTTCCACCACGGTGGGAAGGTCTTTTTGCTCCTCAAATTGGACAGGCGACTTTAAAGGCCACCTGAAAACTTTTCTCCAGAGACCGGACTCGGTCATCGAGACTGTCTGTATATTGAATAGCCGTTCTGCTTCTATGGAACCTATCACTGACTATCTTATCAAATAGGCTCCAGGACGTTCGTTAGGGTTTCTTTGCGGCTGACTTATTCCTTTTTCCCAGTCTATGTTGAAAAGGATCAACCGGTGATCCGACAGGGAAAGTTTTTTCGATACCTCCAGTTTCTAACCGTAAGCTCCCGGGAGTCAGATGTTAGTGTTATATCAAGGACTTCCTCCCACCCGGGTTTAGTTCACCGTACTCGGAAAACTAAAGGTGGGAGAGCTGCCCTTGTTACTTGCGTAAAGGTTGTTAGCTAATATAAATTCAAACAGAGACTCACCCGTTCGTTTATCTCGCTGCTCCCCCAAACCGCGTGCCTTGTTTTGGCGTCGCAACCCATCACGAATGTCTCCTTGGCTGTTTGTGCTAGCATTTGCGCTACCTCCACTGGAGGAGCGGGCCGATCGTAGGCCATATAAGCCGAGGCGGCCGTCATGCTTCGGCCGCTTCTTGACTCAACCTTGACCACAGCAAAGACGTAACTACTGAAATTAGGTAAAAAGAAAGCATTAATTGTATTCCTAACGAGGATACAAGCCCTCGGTTTACCTTCTCCATGTGTGTAAAAAAGGTTATAGTTTCGGGTCTTTAGGCCCATAACCTGTTACCGTAAGATCCCATGGTTCCTGCACTAGGCAGACATCAATGTCTCCTCCCTGAGGAGGACCAGCAGGTTATCCGAGGCGACTTTTGAGTGCTGCAGGTTAATATGACCACCCTGATCATTGGGTTTAAAACTCGCCTGCTCGCTTTCCGAGGATTGACGACCCATCCTCACCCAGCTCCGCCAGGTTGAGCTCCCCCAGGAATTTGTTGGCATCGCCAGAAGATCGTCTTCAGAGAGC
The DNA here is from genome assembly GCA_029619165.1 of Eurosta solidaginis. Lineage (NCBI taxonomy): Eukaryota > Metazoa > Arthropoda > Insecta > Diptera > Tephritidae > Eurosta > Eurosta solidaginis. The sequence goes on along the minus strand of JARSSU010041792.1, from coordinate 99,043 downwards.
GTGGGGCTTTCCTCTGAGTTCGTCTCGTGTTGGGACCCCTCCGCAGAGGAGATTCCATGATCAAGCCCCTTCCCAACAAGGCGACCAATATTGAAGAATAAATAACAAAGAACAATTTTTTTTTGCTTTAAAAACTTTTATATAAAATCGTGCAGACATAATAATAGACAAAATATTGGAATACAAGCTTTCACAAACGGAGATATTTTCAAACGGTTATATTCAATTTCGGAAATAATTTATGAATTAATAAAATGTGTCTGAATAAAATATGTTATAAGAAAATTTATCATTACAGAGTATTTAATGAATTCAAGAAAAACTTTGTTTACTATGAAAATTTGTTCTTCTTTAAAAAATGCCTTTATCTAAATTGATAACAAATATGTGCATAAACAAATAATTATGGGAAATAAATTCTTGGTTTTTATTTGTTTGTTCTCAAAGGATCTTAAAAAAGTTTTTTAAAAATTCGCACGCTAACTTTCCAATAGGAAAAATCTAGGAATAAATAAAATAAACTTTAAAACTAAAAAAGTTCTTGTTTGGTATTTATTTTCTTAAATAACAATTTAATTTCTTTGTTTCTTTAGAAAAAATGTATATATTCTCAAATTTATAAAAACTACTGTTTTAAAAATGTTATTTCCCAAAAAAGTGTGTTTTTTTTAGTATTAAAAAAAAACTTATACGAACAGATTAATATACAGTTATTCGGAATCTAAACTATTGGAAACTTTGATATACTGTTAATCGGTGTTTATAAAAACTCGAAAAAAAAACTAATAATTAACAAAATTGATTAAAATTTAAAAATTTTTGTCATAGATTTTTATACTGATAGATTATATATATTCAATTTTTTTTTCCAAAATTCGGGAAATTTGTAATTATTTATGAAATGTTTTTAAGCAAATAAATTTATTCAAATAATGCAAATTTGTATTCAGACACATAGTTTTGGTAAAAAATTAAAAAAAAATTTAACTGTTTTTGTTAATGAATTACGAACATAATTATATACAACTATTCGGTATTTAAGTTACAATGAATTAGGATAACTCTATTCGGTTTTTTTTTGCGAACTCAAAATTAATCTAAAAATTTAAAAAAATATTGATATGTAATCTATGGCTCTTGCTTTTTGTATTAATTAATTAGGATATCTGCAAATGTTCTTTTATGAATATCAGAAAAAAACAAAGCTATTACAAAATTTTTAATAAAAAAAAATTGCTTTTCAATGACTGTTTTTTTCACTCAATTATAGCAAAAAAATATTAAAAATATATCATATAAGCATAAAAAAAAAGTTCATTATTAATTAATTAATATAATTTATATCAAAATACAAAAAACAAATATGAAATGTTTATAGAAAAAAATATTAAGTATTACAAATTCAAAAAAGTCTCTTTTGCCAATTTTTTGTGGATATCTCCAATTATTTTTTTTCGTAATTCGAAAATAATCTAAAATCAAAAAAGTTTATTTGATTTATAAAATTATTTGAATTATAAAAAAACTTTTCTTTAAGTATTTATATTAACAAATAAAACACACTCATTTGTACTTTTCCGATATTCGGAGAATCCCAAAAAATTTTAGAAATGTTTTTAAAATTAAAAAAAAAGTTTCTATTAAATAAATTTTTTGGCCCTTTATATCAAATTTATAAGCAAACAATAAGTATTCGATACCCGAGCTGTCAGTGACTCACTTATCAGCATTTAGCATATTTTTGTTGTTCTTGTTGTTGTTGTTATTGTTGTTGTTGTTGTTGGGAGTGTTATCGATGTTGATGGTCCTTTGCCACATACAGATCCGGTACGTTCCAATAACAAGCACCATTAAAGGACTAGCCCGACCATGTCGGGAAGGATTTGATAGGACCACGTGAAACCTTCTAGGCCATACCGCCAGGTCGCCAGGGCCTCGTATTCACCACCGGTAGGTAACGTTGACCATTGAATTGGAAAAGTTATATATTGCACGGGCAACCGCTTGAAAGGTATGCCCTATATAATCTCTTGAAACAATTTTGTATTTTAGTCGCCTCTTACGACAGGCATACCTGCCCTGATTATATTCTTAGCCACCTAGCCCGCTGGAGACACATTTTACAAATCTGTTTTCTTGGTGCTCAGTAAATCCGCGTTTCAATCAGTTTTTGTTTTTTTTTATCTAATCTAAAAATTGATTATTTTTGAAAGTGTGAAATTTTTTGTTTTGCTACAGATGAGAGGGTCCTACGAAGTGCAAGTAAATAGAAGATGGCAAGTGTAGCGGTTCAAGTTATATATTGTTAAATAAAAGAAAACACAATTTTAGAAAATATATGATTTAATTAAATTATATTAAGTACTTATTACTCAATTAAAAAAATTTAATTGTTCGTCGCCAAAAATCGCAAATATACCACTGTACTCTGCTGGCATTTCAGCCGTTTTTACTGGACGCGCGCTAACAAAGACCAAACTGAAAATTGAATGATGAATTAGCGTTTTTACAGCGAAAATTTCGTTGCACTTTTTGTTTTTTTTTCGCTTCACCTCTTTGTTGTTGTAGTTGTTAGTCTAACACATCTTTCACTATGCCTTATCTTAGCATCGCTTTTTGTTTTATGGCTTTTTTTAAGTTTGCTTCTCCGTTTTCATTTAATCTTTTATCGGAAAACGGTTTTTCTATAAATTTTGTCCGTATGCATTCATATATATAGATGTGTATATATGTGCGAAAGTTGGGTTTTCTATGCGATGAAGGATGGTTAGATAGTTTCGATTTGGTGGGCAAGAAAGCATACGGTTTTCTATTCACTAGAGCGACCAAGCGAGATAAGAAGCGAGGCAGCTACCGTATACATAAAAGAGTACGAGTTTTCTAAAGTGGAACTGATTGGATGACTTGAATTGAACTAGAATTCAATTAGCGAAAGGAAAACAATATAAGTTTTGTAGTACGGCAAAGACTAGCTGAATTCGCCCCAGACTCTCTTTCATATAAATGAGAGGATTGTTTTTTTTTACTAGGAAGCACTCTAACTAAGAGGAACTCACCTAGATATTTGATACCTCAGCTTTCACGGAAATATCCACACTTATCCATTGGGTAGAAATGAACAGTTTTGCAACACCTGACAACATCCATATATACACTTCATCCAACAATATAAGCGAGTTGCAATTCTATATCAACTCAATCTAGAATGCTTGGAAACCATTTTTGGATACAAGCTAGCACTGATCCTATGGTAAATATTTTTTCTCATAACCAATCAGCTCATAAAACATTTGGGACAAGAGATACCGCTAAGGTGGGGTAGTCTGCGTAGTAAGCAAGCCACGAACCCACCAAGTCAACATCCTTTCTTTAATTCATGTGCAAGGATACCGTAACGTGCACTGAATTGACATTCCCGTTGAGCTGCCATGTCATGTGTAGGTTATTTAATTAGCAGCAGGGAGGAAAACCCTTGCTTTTTTCTTAAAGGAAAATGGAATTTAGACTGGGGTAGCACTCAGTTAACTAAAATTCGAGTGTAGGTGTTGGTGTTATTTGAGTAGAGTACAATGACACACTGTGATAGGGGACTGAAACTAGTTGGAATGATGAGGAGATAAGCGGCCAATTACTGAGGTACAAGTTCAAGGTAAGAATAAAAGTAGGTAGGTAATTATTAAGTCAGTGAAATAAGGCTTCACATAGATTCGCTTAGCAGTACATTATTTACTGATACCACAAATGGCTAGTGAAGTGGATGAACGTTGACAACTACACACAACTATCCGTTTAATCGGTGAGCAGTTGATAGGTTTACAACATATTGCTGTTTCAAACGGAAGATGGAGTTAAGTGATTGAACAACTGGGAGGTGTCTGGGGCATGGTGAACTATTACTTGCTGTGTGGCTTAGTGGTGGGTAAAGAATTGAGGAGATTGCTGGTCCTATTCGTGATGCCGCCGGCAAGTATAGAAGATATGAAGATAGTACAGCACCTAAAAAAGAGCCCAAATGCTACGCTGGATGAGTCAAGTTACGCGAATAAGCGAATACGCTCTTGCCAAGAAAGTATTTCAAACGATACCGTAGTTTTTAAGCAAGGGAAGGCCACCCCTGATTTGGTTAAGGCAGGTGGAGTAAGACTTTACTTCCCTTGGATATATTATGAAAAGGCCAAAATAGCCTAGGCTGTTAAGCGCCATGATAGTTTAGATGCATAGTAAAGTGGAGACTTCTACTGAGTTGGAGGTAGCCGGTGAAGGAAAACTTGGCATCTTTTAGCGCTTTCAATTGGCGTAAGCTAACCCAAAATAGGGGCATGTTATGAAACGGCGAAAATCGCTAAGTCGGTTAAACGTTTAAGCGTCAATTAATGGCGATTAACTGACGATGATTATGGATGTTCGACAGATGGAGCTGATAGTGTTTGATCGGTGCCAAAGTTACTTTTGAATGAAGGTTGGCAGAACAAGTAATTGATTTACGGATGCATAGTGATTTGTTGATGATAACAGGTGGATGGTAGAAATTGAATAGGGAAGGGAAGGGGAGATAGTGCTGATGAAATGGCGAGTGATGCCATTATTTCACGTGGAGACAGATCTATTGTTTGTTTCAAAATAACCGATGCAGCAGGTGAACTGAACTAATTTAGTGGTCTGACTTACTAAGTACGATTGCAGCGGACGCACTAGCGTCTTGGAGACAAGAAAGCTGGGAATTCCACAAGCCATTGTTAAACTAAAGTATGTAGTAACCGAAAATTAGGTTCCATTATGAAAAGAGGGAAGTGGCCTCACAAGATTTGAGGTGGTGTGGGTGCGTGCAGTAATAACAGCTAGAGTTGTGCTTATAGACATCGACTACAGATAAGTGATCATCTTAAGTAGCGAGTCATCTTTAATCGGAAATTATACATCCTATTCTAACGTATTGCGATATCGTCTGATAAAGTCTGGTGAATAAAATCACCATGGCAAAAAATGTGTTAAATACCACAAGCTTTTTCCTAGTTCGCTTTAAAGGAACGTGGTAAAAGTTTAGCTATATTCGGACTAGATATAGTTCAATGGTGAATTAGTATAATTTTTCTTCCCTATACATATGTATGCGTCTATGAGTTTATGTATGTCAGTTTATGTATATATGTATGTATTTGTGTGGTCTTGCAAAAGTAACTATCAATTGATTCTTCTTCCAAGATTCCACACACACACGCACACACGCACACATACACACAATACTCACATATTTCTTCGCTTCTTTCTGAAAATTTTCTTATTTTTTCAGATTCACGTTAATGATGCGTAAACGTGTAGAAAATTTTCGAGACTGAAAAATATGGTGGTGAAATTGAACATGTGTAAGAAGAAGAAAGAAAAGTTTGCAACAATTTTCTTTATGCAATATTGAATTGAATTGCTTCTCAGTAACTTTAGGCAAAAAATTATAAGAATTGAAATAAACGTAGGATATAAATTGACGGCATTATTCACTAATTTCTTTGATAATCAAGGTTTTATAAGCATTTTTTTTTAGCATATTGGCTCTATATTAACGTAATATAATGCTCTCCGTTACTTCTTTCTAGAGAGCTGCAACTAAAGCCAAAAAGCTTGGTAATAAATAATTTATAGCTGTCTGGATAGTTAATTAAAAAAGTGAAGTTGGAAGTACTAAGGCATCATTATAACGAAATCATAAATTATAGTTTCTAGAGTCAGTACAGCCCTATCGGGAATAATGCCCAACATTGGTGGCCCAGGCAAAGCTACCCGCCAGCTATTATCCAACGTAATCTGCTCAATTATATTATATGCAGTACCAGTATGACACGGATTTAAATGGTCCACCAGAAAGATATTCTAGCAGCCCTATAGCAGCCCATATTACTGCTATACGAATAGCATGTTCTTCTCGGACGGACCGACGAAACAGTGTTTTATCCAGGAAAATCCCAGTAAATCTACTCTTTCCGAATGTGCAGACCAATAGATTGTTGGACTGCTGTGATCAAGATGGCCTTTATAGTTTCGACGCAATTGATGCTGCTGAAAGGGAGCGCAGAGAAATACGAATGCGTCTTCTCTCCCCCTTGATGTTATGCCTAACGGCAATTCCAGGGAATGCGGTCACAAGAACAGGATTAGCCTGGTTTCATTGGTTCCCTTGAGGGTAGTGCAATACCCGTCCAATGCAAAAAAAAACAAAAATAGTGAAATCAAAACTCTTATGAAGAACTAAAAATGAAATAATTGATGTCTGTATAATATCGCAAAATCACTTACTAGAAAGCAGAGTGTTTTAAGCGCAATGAGAATAAAAGTAGCACAAAAAATGAGACGTGCAAACACACCGGCCTATGTAAAGGTGAAGTCTAGGAACCGTGTGTTTTAAAGATATCAATTATCCAGGGTTTGAAACTAATCTACAGCAGAGGTAATCTTACGAAGAACAAATAATTTTGTGCTTTTTAAGAAGGGCTTCGTTGGCTTCTTTTTGGTATCAACCGATACCGACAAGTTACTATTTCATTTTCGATTTGTTATTGGCTTCCTATCTCCAATTCATGATGATGACAGATAACATATCGGTAACTTTTTAGTAACAAATCGAAAAATTTTCGATAATATATGGAAAATTTTTCGATAAGTAATCGATATTTTTCGATAAGTAATTGATTACATTTCGATAGCATATCCGTAGGATTTTGATTACAAAATCATCACTATTCGATAACCAATCTAAAACAAGCCGATTAAAAATTGGCAGCACTCTGATAACAAGCGAAAACTTTTTGATAACATGCCGGTTATACGATTTATTAACCGATATCGCGCCATCGATTTTTTGGTAGGATTTGGGCTCAGGAAAAAAGTTCCACTACGCATGCCCAAAAAAATTATTTTCGAGCCTGCGAAATTTCATTTTTTGACTTTTTCTGACTTTGATTTTTCATGGCCTACTAAAAAATTTTCATTTGATTGTAAATTTTTCATGTATAAAATATCAAAAACTATTGTCGACAAGCGGACATTTTTGGGTCGCGCAGGTATACATATGACCCACCCTAATACGGTACTGTTCGACAAATAATAGATAACTTTTCGATAGCAAATCGGAAATAGAGTAACACGCCCATAACCCTCCGATAACAAACTGATACTGTACTATCCTATTTAGCATAGAACTTCCAAAAACGTTGCTTGCGCCTAAATTTTGCATTCCCCCACGAGGAAAGATGTTTGTACATTAAAAGTTTTGCTTTAACAAATGTTTAGGCTGTTGGCAAAGTGTAATCTCCATAAACAACAATAGCTAACATGCATGGTCAATTATGGTTGTTCTCATAAAAAATTTCATATGGATTTGTCCACTTACTTGGTTATCACGAAATCAAAGCGCAATGAATTTCTACCTATGCCCAGTTCCTAACCAGCCGACCTAATAGCCAAATATATAGCGCTAGCAACAGCAACAAAGGCTTAAGATCTCGGGGTAGCTTGTATGCAGTCCTATGTACAGAGAAGTATAGCACCTTTAAAAATAGGGCGAAAGGACTGCATGGTCCTACGCCTGAGCTTCGATAGAGATCTTTGTGGGCTGCAAGAGTTGCGAAAGAGTAGGGAAATTGCAGAACATACTACACCCTACATACCTATGGTTTTATATTAACCGAAGGGTTAGGTTTGCAGCTTACTGTGTAGATTCAGAAATAAGTAGATATTTCAGGCTACCAGATCATTGTAATATCTTTCGTGCAGAATTATAGCCATAAAAAAGCAACAGAAATTCTGGAGGAAGCGTGTTTGACCTGCATCGTCAATATATAAACTGATGATCGAGGAGCTGAAGGAATAAACTCAAACAGTACTTCATCAAGAAATATCCTGAAATGCAAAAAAGCATTGAGGTGACTTCTTTCAGGCCGGACTATACATCTATATGTATTCGCGGTAACAAATGGAAAGAAGACACGAAAAGGCTGAACAGTTGCAAGAGAGGGTGCAACACTCGCTGAGTCGACGATAGACATTCCAATCCATTTGGGAGAAATCAAAACGAGACAGAAATTGCCTTTGACCCATTAAGCAGGAAAAGCATGGACAAAAGTGCGAGGCTGTAAAATTTCTACTACGTTAAACTCACAAAATTGCTCAGAACAAAAGAGACAAGAACTTAGACTAAGGATGGCTACTGACTGGACACTGCCTTCTGGCATTGAATGCTTATAGTTGGGCCTCAAATTCAGATGTGAGAAGTGCGAGCTACTGCAGGAAATGGTTGAGCACTTCCTGCGTTTGTTTCCTGTACTCACGATCAAGCCGCCAGCTACCAGGGGTGGCAGAGTTGCCAGATCGCGAGGCAACAATTAGGCTAGGTCCCAGAAAACTTCTATAATTTTCCAATAGGATGGAGTTATTCTATACCATAAGTCCTTTTTTTGATTATGGCTGTTCCGTTTGGTAATCAACAAATTTTGGTAATACTGTGGACACATTCATGTGAGATCCATTACTTCATTATTTTATGTCGTATATTTCATTGTAACATGATGTAGGCAGGGTGTATTTATTTGATTTTTACCGATGGCCGAAAAGGCAAAACGTTCTCCAGAAAAAAATTTCGATTATGCAACAGGTAAGGAAGTCTAAATCGGGTGAAACCGAATACGACATACCCAGCTGTACACTTGAAATGCTGTTGCTCTTTCTTTTGTGTGCTTATAGTGTTACAAGGCTGCGCAATAAAAACATATACATATGGTTCTATCTGAACTAATTTTTCTTCGAGTTATGGCTCCCGAAACATCGAAAATTGCTTATTCGTAATAGGGGCGGTGCCAGGCCCATTATAATTTTTTTTCTAATTTTTATCAAAAGTGTCAATATCAGTCCACACCTCAAATTTCAACATTATAGGTGTATTATTTACTAAATAATCAGGTTTTTTGTTATATATATAATAAATAATAGTTTAATAAAAACTAAAAAACACGCTTTTATAGTAAACCGAACTAAAAAATAGAAAATAATTTTCAATTAAAAAGAGTTTATATAAGAGTAGTAGAAGGTCAAAAAATCGTTTATAGTTAATCACCTCAAAACAAATTATAATAAAATTTAAGTTATTAACAGAATAGTTTAATTCAGAGTAAAAAGCGTACAAGCAATTGAAGTCTTATCAATCATTGTTAGCGTCTGGCCTCTAAATCTGGAAACAGTTCGTCAAAGACAGCATTTCATCTGACATTCCTCGTTTTGCCAATATCCTCTAGAGACCGTACCACACCCTTTCACAAGATCAATCATGACACGGACCAAGTCAGTAGGGAGACTAAGCAAATAAGAAGATAAGTAAGAACTCAAATACCATAAATAGCAATAAAGAACTAATCAGAATGACTCGAGTCGCTTAACTCAACTGCGGTCCGTATTCTGTAATGTGTTCAACTTTTATGCATCTACTTCTATCGTTAATAAAGGAATGCGTTTTTCGCATTATGTGCAAAGTTTCAAATATATGGCCATTTGGGGTGTTCGTCAAGTTCAATTGACCTTATGTCCGTTAACCTTATGTGACCCCACCATCACATTATTGCATTGTCATCGAGCCTGATACGTGTGCAAGTTCAATCAAACTTATGGCCATTCAAAGTGGTAATAAGGCAAACTGACCTTATGGCCGTTGACCTTATGTGACCACACCATCATATTAATGCATTGTCATCGGTCCTTGATACGTATGCATAGTTTCAAATTAATCAGACTTCTAGAAACCGGTGAAAATTAAGCTCAAAGATTCCGTTACATAGATACAGGCCAAGCTAATAAAAGCGTGTAGAAGTGGGCGTGGTATCATCCAATTCGGTCATTTTCAACAACATGGGTCCAGATAGCTCGTGTACCAAATTTGGTGAAGATATCTCATATTTACTCAAGTTATCGTGTTAACGACAGACGGATGGACGGACGGACTGGACATGGCTCAATCAATTTTTTTTTCGATCCGGATGATTTTGATATTTGGAGGTCTATATCTATCCCGATTCCTTTATACCTGTACATCCAACCGTTATCCAATCAAAGTTATAATACCCTGTGTACAATTACAGCTGGGTATAAAAGGGAAGTCGAAGATTGCAAAACGTCTACCCAACAAGATGGGCCAATGTCATGAAAGTGGTATCCACTTACACATGAACTTCAGCCAGCGTATTAGAAGAGATAGCAGAAGGGAAACACGACAAAACATCAGCACATGCTTCTTAGTTTCAAGCTGTTATTTCTAGCGTGCAATTCCACAAACGTTGCTGTTGTTGTTGTAGCGATAATAACCCGAAGCGCCTTGGGAGGTGTTATCGATTGTGATGGTCCTTTGCCGAATGCAGATCCGGTACGTTCCGGTACAAGCACAATAAAAATTACCAACCCGACCATCTCGGCAAACGATTTGTTATGACCACATGAAATCTTCTAGGCCATACCACCTCCCACCCCTTGATCCATAGGAGTTCGGGGTCGTCAGAGCTCGGCTGTTAATGAAACAGGATTCGCACGGTAGGTGAGGTTGAAAATTGGGTTGGATAAGCTATATAATGCGCTGGCAAACCCCCTTGAGAGAGTTGCGCTACACAAGAAACCACGACATCAGTAAACATCAATTACATAGATGCAACGTTGATACTAGAGCGCGTCGAAGATTATTATAGAATCGCATTTCTATATTCCATTTCTTGATGCATTCATAACTCACATCAAGAGCCGTTACATGAACACCAAGTAATTTCCGAAAATTTCGTTGTTTTGTTCGCCAAAATGAATAACAACGCTGCAAATGCAATAAACTGTATGAATCTTTATGAAAGTGTTGTGAATTGTTCCAAAAACCGAGTTTGCAATGGAAGTCAATGTGGAGAAGAATGCGAGTGGATGGTCCGAATTTTAAGAACGTGTTTTGATGCAATTGAGGTGGGTACAATTTTGATGATTACCTACAAAATTTGTATGCTATATTTCTTATTTATCTTATTTTTCAAGATGGTGAATCCAAATGCCTTCGAACATGTAAGTAAGATATTGCGCATATTAGCCGTTCCACCAGTTTGGACAGCAACACCAGAACGCACATTTTCTGCCTCAAAAGGTTAAAATCATACTTGCGGCACTACAATCAGTTAAGTAGGTTGAAGGGACTCGCCTCATTGAATATCCATATTGATACACCACTTTCTGTAACGAAGTACTAGAAGAGGTTTTTCAAAAACCTAGACCATTGTTGGGAAATAGTTATGGGAAAAATTAGTTTCTTTATGCTGTATGTGTTTAAAGCTTGAATATTCAGCCATATTTTGCTGAACGATTTTGGCTACGAACCATTTCATATCATAAAAAAAGGTACGAAGAATATCTCACATCTACACCATCTTCTTCAATTTTGATAATTATTAAGCTGAGATGCCCATTTACAAGCTGAAGCAAATTTAAAGGTTTGAACCGAACCCCTCCCGTAAATCCACCACTGGTGAGATCTTATGACCGGCCAGTTCAACCAGACTTACAGGCTCTTACTCATTCATGCCCTATAGTAGTAACTGTATTGCTGATTAAGTATCTGAAAGTCTCAAATGCTTTGCCATTGTTTCACAAAAAATATTGTGCATAGATATACACACTGTACATACTTAAAAAATTTATAATGTCTGTAAAAGAAAAAATCTGGTCATCTGCATGAAACGATTTTTTCCAACAAGGCATTTGATCTATACCATCAAATTATTCGTTTAAACAAAGAAAGAACTACTTCTATACGTATTTCACTAAACATATCTCTGAACTATTTATAGAATACCTAAAAATAAGGGAAGCTAAAAATATTTCCCAAATTTGCACATATCACACACGTTCACATACTGGTAGCAATACTCGTAGATCAAAGATTCGATAAAAAGCACTTTTCCTTCCACAACATGTCGACGTAGTTTTAAAGTAAATTGCCTTCAATGCTCAAAAACGCATGTGACCAACAACAAAATCGCACACATTGGCAACATTTGTTTGTAGCCTGCCACAAGCTTATCGCAGACCAATAAATATATCGAAAACAGCTTAACAGATGACCTAGTGAAAGCACAATTTCACAGTAAAGTAAGCTGCGTTAAAAGTGAGCGAAAAAAGGGTGCCACTGCGTATACGTACGCAAATGTCTAAACGTGAACGGCCGTGGGAAAAAGAATAATATTTGTGTCGAAAAGCAGTGTGGAAAGGGTGACCTTAAAGGAGGTAACTAAAGTGATGTTATATATATGTAAGTAAATAACGGGGAAAAAAACGAGTGAAAAGAGTTTAGGTGTGTAAAAGTATGCGTATGGTGTGGTGTGCGTATGCACGCGTATATGCACCGCATAAGAATCAACATACTGAAAGTACATACGACCATGTGAATGTAAGCATGTGAGCGGCAGGTGTTGTGGTGTGTGTGTGTGTGTGCTTTAATAGTGGTACAAAAAATGGTGAACTGCAAAGTAAAATTGGTCCGTTGCAATTGCTATAAAACCAGAGTGAAAAGGCCGAATGTTTGTTATTATGCTGCTGCTGACTGTTGGCTCTATTCAACATTGTGCAATCGTTGCAAAACGTACAAAGAAAGCTAGGCGCTTTTATTGCTCTACAAGTTGAAATTGCTTCAATGCTGGTTAAGTAGTGGTCGCCACCTATATTGCCAATACCAAAAGCAGGTCTGCGTATGCGAACTGCAGTTTGGGTATTTAGCAGCTGTACGTGTGTAAGTGAGTGTGGTGTTTATTTCAGTTAACTGCACCGACCCTCTTTATTGCTTGAGCTCTTCAGCAATTCGCCTTTAATCAATATTGTGGGTATAACGTATTTATGGAGCCAAGTACTCCATATAAATTTACGATTTTTATACCCAAAAGTTCACATCACACACTTGAACTTAAAGGCAGTTTAGCTTCACGATCGCCGAATGGGAATTTTTGATGCTATCGGATCTTAATTCAATATCGACCGCTTCAAAACAACATCAGGACTATCAGCCTTGCTTGCTTTCTCCTCAATACTAAAGAGAAGTCCGGATATGCATGGTAGTAATAGTTTGTTACTCACATGAACTCTACAAGCTCAAGAGGTGTACACTTCGAAGACTGAAATGATAATAATTACCAATAGTTCAAATATCATTATTTGGGTACATCACTCTACATGAAGTGAAGCTCCAATTTTCATCGAAATGAGTTGTTTTATTGTAATAGTTATAAAGTCAATTTCGAAGGTGAAGAGAAGGTTATCGATATATTTATTTATATATAGCACTAGCAGACCCGTCAGACGTTGTTCTGCCCTAAATTGGGTCTATCTCCATACATTTTAATAAGCTTTTCCGTCTAAACTCTTCCCCCCCCACACACTTTTTCTTAATCCTTTTATTCACTCCTCCCTCCGTATTTTCGCTTCACTATCTCTATTTTCGGCTCACTCTATCTCTTTCTCATTCTCTTTCTCTATTTTCTCTTCTCTAAAGTTTTTCCCATTCTTCTTCATCCCTTATTGCCAGGCAAATCGAACTAGGACGTATGTAAATAGGTATTTGGGTATTATTAATTCATGTCTTTATTTCGGCTCGCATGCCATTTATCAGTTTTTCCAGGTTAATGCAACTAAATCGAATATCACAATGAAAATTACTTTAAAGCTCTCAGCAACAACTTTCATTTGATATCCATATTACACACCATTCCAGGGGTACCCGAGTCCACGTTTTCGCTTTATATCTCGAGACCCTAGTTATCCGCGGCAAAAAATACCGTATCAAAGTACTCATGAACAAGCTTACATTCGATACCCATATTGTACAAACATATCCAGGATTACCCAGGTCCACGTTTGATCTCAAGACCCTATCCAGAACGGTATAAAAATTAGCCTATGTCTGTCTCCTGGTTCTAAAGCTACCCTCACACCACTTTCAGCCAAATATGTGCATCCGTTACTTCCTCTTCAATCACTCTTTCATATATTAAAAAAAGCGAAGTTAAATAACGCAGCGAATGCTATATATGTACGTATGTATGTTTCGCATCAAGCCTCACTCAAAAGCAATTAGCGCGGAACTTCACAGCGAACAAACACACATACGCATTTTTTTGATAAAAATGTTACTTTGTTTAAACAATTTGGCTGATATAAGAAAGGAATCAAGTATGATGCAGATCGAAGGTAAATATTTCAAAGTTTTACTGAAAAGTAGAATTTTTTAAATCCATCCATCCGTGTTATGAGTTATAGCTGTGTAAACAAAAATTTTATGATTTTTTACTACATTTTGGCAATTTGCAACGCCCCTATAATATATACCTTCAAATTTATATTAACTGTACCATCTTACGTAGTTAGGTTTCAAATGCAAAAAACCGTTTTAAAGTCGGAGCATTCTGTGTGAAGTTATGTGCATACATGGCATTTAGCGACTTTATTTTATAAAGATTTATAGATATAAATCTGGCGGGCTTCGGGGCAATTCAAGGTAGTAGCCTCACTATTTCTGAAGCCACTATGACATGACACTTCGAACTTTCAAGATCATTACACTCCTCTTTGTGTAGAGATATGGTGGCCACCATTGGAGACTCGAAATAATCTGGAAATTGGGACCCACCAACAGAATATATTTTCTGTTGTCGTAGTAGGAATACATGATATTTACAGATCAGCAGTAATTAAGATTTAAAACACTAGCCAATATATCTTCGAAGCGAATGATTTGACTAATCCGAATTTCTTAGTCATAACAAGTAAGGAAGGCTAAGTTCGGGTTTAACCGAACATTACACACTAAGCCGCGAGCTTTGGAAACAAAATAAGAGAAAATCACCAAGTAGCAAAATGAACCAAGGGTAACCGTGGAATGTGTTTGTATGACATGTGTATCAATGGAAGGTATTAAAGAGTATTTAAAAAGGGAGTGGGCCATAGTTATATTGGAGGACGGCTTTTCGAGATATCGCCATAAAGGTGGAGTAGGGGTGGACTCTATAATGTGTTTGACGATATGGGTATCAAATTAAAGGTATTAGTGAGGGTTTTAAAAAGGAGTGAACCTAGTTGTATATGTGAAGGCATTTTCAAGATATCGGACCAGAGTGACCCAGAACATCATCTGTCGGATACCGCTAATTTATTTTATATATGTGATACCGCGAATAGTATTCCTGTCATGATTCCAAGGGCTTTGGATTTAGCCCTGAGAACTTTTTCATTTTCTTTTACTTAGTATGTTGATGTCACACCCATTTTACAAAGTTTTTTCTAAAGTTATATTTTGCGTGACAAAACCGATCGAATCACCATGTTTCATCCCTTTTTTCGAATTTGGTATGTAATTATGGCATTTTTATATCAAAATTGGGCGTGGTCATGGTCAGATTTCGCCCATTCTAATACCAAGATAACTGAGTTCAGATAGTACGTGAACTAAGTTTATTAAAGATATTCGATTTTTGGTCAAGTTATCGTGTTAGCGGCCGAGCGGAAGGACAGACTGTCGACGGAATAAAAGATGGACGTGGCTGCAGCCGATTTCGCCCATTTTCACAGAAAACAGTTATCGGCATAGAAGCTATGCCCTTATGCTAGGTACAAACACACACCAATTTGGCAATTTATACCATTTGGGCAATTTCTTGCGCAATTATCATATAATAAATTGTAATAATAAATTGCCAATTTAAAAAAATGCCTAATAAATTGTTTTCAAACTGCAAATGCAACCTTGTAAATTTTGTTTTTTGTGTAGATTTAAACGTCACTTACGCATGGCTCAACTATATGGTTGGCTCATCTCATCAGCTGATTTTATTTTTTTCATTTCACTGGAGTAGGGATTGTCAAAGAAGATGGCAAACTCAAAATTAAACCAAAACATTGAACACATTTTCTTACAACACACAAAATTTTAAATTTTAATATTTTCACAGTCTGAACAAGGGCATGTTGTTGCTGTAGAGGTGAGCCAACCAGCTATAAAATTACTATTGTGTTAGTGAAATTGAGTTGTATGAACACCACCCAATTTAAACAGAAATCTCCTCAATTTGTTTTTCTATTTGAACATAGTATTACTAATTTCACAAGGATTGGTAAATTTTTGTTCCACTTATGGCATTAAAAGTATTCTAGACAAATTAAATGTTAAAAGGGCGGGCACACGCCGAAATTTTATTTTATTTTTGTATTTTATTGCATAATATCATATTTTATCTTTTTTTTTGAAACATGGTATCACGCAAAATTGAGGGGTTAATTGGAGCTATACTGCGTCGCCGTTACTCGTCTTATATAATGCCTCAAAAGATATTAGGGGGACTCATGTAACCGTATAAATGCCTTATAAAGTGTGTAAACGTATAAATTTATCTAGTGCGTAAACGAGCTGTCAAATTTTGTATGAAAAATCATTTACACAATTTGTATAAATTTACGCGCACATTGCATTGCGTAAACGCGGTAAACTCAAAGGAATGCAACTTGCAGACATTACAGCAGGCATTTTCATCAGAAATCTCCAACATCAGCAAGTAAAGGGAATTTAGTTTTGATTTTTCACTTAATCTTGCATTTTTTAATTTGTATAACAATCAAAAACTTTTATTTGGCAATAATGCAGCTGATAACAATCAAGTTTATCAAAAGTATTACTAGGAGCGTTCATATAACCGCGTGTGTAAATGGATATAATTTTAAACCTTATAAGTTTATACGCTTTCATGAGTCCCCCTATTGTCAAAAGATCGATTAAAAATATATATAAATTGAGGTCGCCAATGTTAAATATACATTTATTTCAAAACTTCTGTACCGATTATATCGAAATTTTAACAAAATATGGAGATATATATGGCTGTTAGCTATGTAAAATTTTTTTGATACACGAGACCCGGTTTTGTAGATATCGGTAAAAATACTAAAACCGAATAACCGCCAAATATTTTTTATTGCAAAGTTTGCAACACATTTATTTTAACACCTTTCTACCGATTCTTTTGAAACTTTAAAAACATATAGATATGTGAACGAAGTATGTTTAGGTAAAAGTTTTTAATACCCGAGATCCGGTTTTGGAGATATTGATAAAAATATAAACCCGGCAAACCTTAAATTTTTTTACTTATTTAAACAATTCTTAACCGATTGTGTTGAAATTTTATCAGGATATATATACCTATATGGGGTATATTTAGGTAAAACTTTGTTGAAACCCGAAACCCCGTTCTAGAGATATCGGCAAAAATATGAAACCGGGTAACCGTCAAATATTTCATACCCGTTTGTTAATTTTTTTCTCTACACCACAGTAGTATACCATCAATTGCCTCACCTTGGAATATTCGCTCAAGGAAAGTTATTGATGTTTGTACATGGGGCAAATATACGAAATTTTCGCCAAAATTGGCAATCGTCTAAAAGTGTAGAAAAAAATTTTATTTTTTTTTGTACCAAATTGTGTTTATTTTCATTACTTTTAAATAAAACTGGTTTAAAAAAATACAAAAAAAAATGTTCTGCACTTTTTGACGATTGCCAATTTTTGTCGGAAATTTCGTATATATGCCCCATGTACAAACATCAATAACTTTCCTTGCGTGAATATTCCAAGATGAAGCAATTGACGGTATACTACAGTGGTATAGAGAAAAAATGAACAAAGGGGTATGAGTGAAAAAAGTAAAATTGTAGCTGTGCCCACGAAAAACATGCTCCTGAAAAAATTTAACCAACCAAGTACTTCCCTTTTCTGCCTCTACCTTCAAAACTGATAGGGGCACATCGAATTTGAAGCCCCACGTATTTTTGTCCCTGATAGGCTATTATCGTGCATAATCCAAATTTCAATACTCAGTTCCCTCACAAAAGCTATAAGTAAAAAACTGTCAATATTGAAAATGATAAAAAAAAGTATCGCTATTTTGATTGATGATAGTGTTTTGAGTATTGGAGGGGCACATTAATCTTGCTCACACCTTTAGAATCTCCGTCTCAAAAATTATATTAGTTTTGAATTCCATAGCGTTTTCAGCGATGCCTCAAAATTTTATCGAAATAATTCAAAAAAAATATCAAGGGTATCGCTTGAAAAAGTGTAAAATTCGACGTTTTTTACGTTTCGCAGTTCTGCAAAAACTTTATCAACTTTCTTGATTTTTAAAATCATCAGATCGGATAGTTCAAGTGTCAAACCTAATGCCCTTGTACTTTTTTCTGGCTTTAAGTTTTTTGCCCGTGTGTAAAACCCGAGTATCCAAAAAGTAAACGTTTTTGGGATTTGCCCATATACTGTAAAGATATTCAATTTTTTGTTAAAATTGACTTTTAAAATTATTTTTTTAAAAAGTTGGCGTGTTCGTTATCTCATTTTTGCTAATTTTTATGTGGCAAACATGGAGATAGTCGTTCCTGCCCAATTTCATCATGATATCTTCAACGACTGCCAAATTACAGCTTGCAAACTTTTAAATTACTTTCTTTTAAAAGTGGGGCGGTGCCATAGTCCAAGCCACCTACCAAGTCGCCATCGCTTTTTGCTGTCCTAGATAATGAATTATCGCAGTTTTTCGGTTCTTCGAAATTTTCGATATCGAAAAAGTGGCGGGGTATACCCCAATTTCGTTCATTTTAAATAGCGATCTGAGTGACCAGGAACTTACATAGCAAATTTCATCAAGATACCTCAAAATGTACTCAAGTTATCGTGTTTGCGGACGTCGGACGGACGGACATGGCTAAATGAATTTGTTTTTTCGCCCAAATCATTTGATATATAGAAGTTATATCTATCTCGATTAGTTTATGCCGTTACAGGTACCGTTATGCGAACAAATGACATATACTGCCGCAGTAAGCATGCCTGTCATAAGAAGCGACTTAAGTATACTCACTCAATGGCTTGAAAGGTCAAAAAAGGGCGTGCCTCTGATAATCGAGCTAGTATCAAAATTTGCTAGTACCGAGAGTACGGTATTCTTATTCATAGGACGAAGACCGCCCACATCCGCAACACTTCCCTAACTCTTGAGGAGTGTTTTCAGCTGTAACAACAACAACACCTATGCCCCACCTCTAAATAGTGATTGGGATATTCACGCTTGACTTCTCAATTGGAAGCCATGTGGAGCGGATCAGAATGCTTGGCACCCAAATCACTATAAATAACATTGAAAATGAAACTTATATGGTCTTTCGCGCTGATCTGTTATCATAGGCTAGCACTTGTAATAAAAAATGGATGCCAATAGGGGTTTCGAGGGAAGGTGTGCCGAGGATAATTTAGCAAGGGCTGAGCTGACACCCATCTCTTTCTATATATCAAGATCCTTCTGGACATTAACCACGCGCCCGGCGAGACTACAAGTTTTCCCTCAGATCTATCTTTTATGGTGAGTGAAGGGTTAACGGGCATTTCTCCATAGAATTCAAGCTTCTCATAATTCTAGCTGTATTATTTGTATGGGTGACGACGAGTTGTATTTAGCCAAATAATTCATGTTTACGTTCCCATCTTTCGCTTATCAAGCCAAATCATAACTTACCAACTGTACGCTTAGGTCGAAAAGCCAACTCTATTCCCCTATATAGCATTGATAGAATCATCAGATGGGCGAGTAAAATCGAAAGACGAAGATTTGAGGGTAATAAAACTAATTTCCGCACCTACTGGCTAAATTTACTATATTCTGCTGTCGAGTCGTACCGAGTCCAGATCAGTGAAAGCACTGCCTATATCCTCGGCACTCCCCTTAACCTTCAAAATGTGTGTGTTCGCCTTATAACAATCACTACCAAGCAAACACAACCAATTTCCAATTGGTTTTTCCAACCGGGTGGTGGCTCACACTGCCTCTGCTACATAGACGGCATTAGTCGAAACATTCAAGCGTGTTCACTATCGCAACCCCTTATTTCTTAAGAAATCTTTGATAAAAATCTCAGAGGAAAAATCTCTGGATAAGTCCATACCCTAACACCAATATTGAAGTGCAAGAAATAAGGCACATTTTCTTTTATACTATACATGGAAAGCCTTTGCCATAAATGGCAACCTATTTCACTCTGAACCAACAACAATTTGAGACTTCTCCCTTTTTATACTCAGTTGAGCAGAGCTCACAGAATATATTACTTTGATTGGAAAACGGGTTGGTTGTACAGGTTATAAAGGAATTGAGATAGATATAGACTTCCATATATCAAAATCATCAGTATCGAAAAAAAATTTGATTGAGCAATGTCCGTCCGTCCGTCTGCCCGTTAACTCGATAACTTGGTAAATTTTGAGGTATCTTGATGAAATTTGGTATGTAGGTTCCTGGGCACTCATCTCAGAACGCTGTTTAAAATGAACGATATCGAACTATAACCACGCCCACTTTTTCGATATCGAAAATTTCTAAAAACCGAAAAAATGCGATAATTCATTTCCAAAGACGGATAAAGCGATGAAACATGGTAGGTGGGTTGATCTTATGACGCAGAATAGAAAATTAGTAAGATTTTGGACAAGACACGCCCACTTTTTTAAAAAAAATTTTTTTAAAGTCAAATTTTAACAAAAAATTTAATATATTTACAGTATATAAGAAAATTATGTCAACGTTCTACTCCAATAATATGGTGCAACAAAATGCAAAAATAAAAGAAAATTTCAAAATGAGCGTGGCTCCGCACTCTTTCATTTAATTTGTCTAGGATCTTTTAATGCCATAAGTCGAACAAAAATATACTAATCCTTCTGAAATTTGGTAGGGGCATAGACTCTATGATGGTAACTGTTTTCTGTGAAAATGGCCGAAATCGGTTGAAGCCACTCCCAGTTTTTATACACAGTCCACCGTCTGTCCTTCCGCTATTCCGTTAACACGATAACTTGAGCAAAAACCGATATATCTTTACTAAACTTAGTCCACGTACTTATCTTAACCACCTTATCTTGGTATAAAAAATGGCCGAAATCCTACTATAACCACGCCCACTTTTCGATATCGAAAATTACTAAAAATGAAAAAATGCCATAATTATATACCAAATACGAAAAAATGGATGAAACATAGTAATTTGATTGGTTTATTGACGCGAAATATAACATTAGAAAAAACTTTGTAAAATGGGTATGGCACCTACCATGTTAAGAAGAAAAAAATGAAAAAGTTTTGCAGGGCGAAATCAACAGCCCTTGGAATCTTGGCAGGAATACGTTCGTGGTATTGCATATACAATAATTAGCAGTACCCGACAAATGATTTTCTGTATCACCCTGGTCCACATTTTGATCGATATCGCGAAAACGTCTTCACATATACATCTAGGGGCCACTCGCTTTTAAAACCCTAATTAATACTTTTAATTTGATACCCATATCGTACAAACACATTTCTAGAGTCACCCCTGGTCCACCTTTATGGCGATATCTCGAAGCGGCGTCCACCTATAGACTAAGGATCACTCCCTTTAAGATACTCATTAACACTTTCATTTGATACCCGTATCGTACAAACAATTCTAGAGTCAGCCCTGGTCCACCTTTATGGCAATATCCCTAAATGGCGTCCATCCATAGAACTATGGCCTACTCTCTCTTAAAATACTCTCTAATACCTTCCATTTAATACACATGTCATACAACACATTCCAGGGTTACCCTAGGTTCATTTTGCTAAATTGTGATTTTCCTTTATTTTGTATCGAAAGCTCTCAGCTGAGTATGTAATGTTCCTTTCCCGTACTTAGCTTTCCTTACTTGTTTATTTATTTTTATTTTTCATTTTGGTTTTTTTATTTTTATTTTATACTGAGATCTTTTGCGTAGCTTTTACCCACTTGGTTAAGTTCCAGCATTATAAAACTGCACATGGTTGGGAAGCTAATGAGTTGGAACCTCTAGAAGTTGGACATTTGTACAGGTGGTGCATAACTCTTTCTTGCTATCCTCCTCGCCGCACCTCCTGCAAACTTCTGCTAAAATAAATCTACATTTCCTCAACGAGCAGGCCAAAAAGCTAGTGCTCCGAGATTGTAGAAGCGATTCTTAAGATTTCCTTCCTTATCCTAATTAGCAAGTCCTCTTATCTCTTCTTTGGTCGTTAAAGTACGCTCGGTTATACTGCAAGAGTCTGAAAAGGCCCAGTTGGTGACTTCTATATTTTGGAATCTGTTGTGTAGGTATGTACTCTGATTGATGTGGATCTATCACCTCCAAAGCATCCAGCTGTGTCCCTGCCTTTACAAGTTCTTTGCTCTCAGCATTCCTGTAACCAGGAATCAATATATATATTGATGTTTACTTATTAAAAATAAATCATCTTTTCCGATAAACTCTATAGACAATGGGGTTTTTAGAGAATTCAACGTTGTCTGAAAAATTTCCTATTTACTATTCAAAAACAAATATAATTTTTCAAATTTAGAAAAATTAAAATTAAAAATAATTATCATTAGAAAAAAATTATTGTTCTGGCCTTGAGCTCGAATCGAACCTTGAATCAGAATGCAACATATTATAAGCAAACCAAAATTGCTGTTCAGCACAGCAGTGAATGTGGCTCAATGCCACAGCGGAAAAACTGAAAATTGCGTTTCTGATAAAAAATATTTCCTGCTCAGCGCAAACTAAATGTGGAATACAGAAAGTTCTTAATGGCAGTTTGTAGAGCTAGACATTGCTGAAGTATTAGACTTATGGAGCTACATTAGATGATGCAAGGCAGAAAGGGCTTTTTCTCAGATTTGTGCTATGACAGCGAAATAATCGATATAAGTCTACGGCTCTGTTTCAAGGAGGGGTAGCTAAGAGTAAGTATCTGGTCCAACCTTATCTACTACATGGTATATGGCTAACGATTATAGCGCAACGTTAAGATTTTTATTTTTCTCTTGGTATCATGTAGCAATAACAACAACACCAGCATTGATTTGCATCCTTGTAGGAGTATTTTTCCCATATCATCAGCAAAGGTTATCAAGGCGATTGTTTTGCAATTATCAGCTGCCGTTAAATATGTTCCCTTGTATATGATGTTTAGCAAATACAAGCTGCTTTTCAACAACCTCACATCAAATATTTACACCTTTTAAAATCTTGTGTGCTTTTCTTTGTATTAGATGGGTCAAACACGCATATTCGTTTGTATTGGAGTATTGGAATATGTGTTCCTCCCAATTTCGATTACTGGAAATGATCGCAATTCATAGCCATATTTAACAGCATTTACATCAACAATGCTCACTCGCTTCTATTTAATGATACGCAAGTACAGGTATAATTTTTTCCTATTTCTGAAATCGTAGGTTAGCATGAAAATATGTCGAGTAACGTCAAACTCCAGCTACACACTTGCATCACTTTACCTACATTTAGGACCATTTACTGTGTTGTTCAGCGGTAACCGGTACTGGTTGAAGTTGCAATGCCTTTCACCTAATTGGGGTGTTTAAAATGCAGTCAAGTGTAGTTTACACAATTTCTGTTTGGTTGTTTGGCTGAAGCAGAGCCTAGTATTCAAGCTTACTTGCTGATATAGGGGAATGTAAGGCCGTAAGCCATCACTTACATGCAAATATAAAAGTGGGTCAACAGTTTAAACAATTTCAAGGTGCGGTTATTGAAGCTGTCTAAAATTAACGTAAAAACAAGCAAGGAAGGCTAAGTTCGGGTGTAACCGAACATACATACTCAGTTGAGAGCTATGGAGACAAAATAAGGGAAAATCACCTCGTAGTAAAATGAACTAGGTAACCCTGGAATGTGTTTGTATGACACGTGTATCAAATGGAAGGTATTAAAGAGTATTTTAAGAGGGATGGGCCATAGTTCTATAGATGGACCCATTTGGGGATACCCGCCATAAAGGTGGACCAGGGTGACTCTAGAATTTTTTGTATGATATGGGTATCAAATGATGTGTTAATGAGTATTTTAAAGGGAGTGGGCCTAACTTCTATGGGAGAACGCTTTTTCGAGATATCGCCATAAAGGTGGACCAGGGTGACTCTAGAATTTTTTTGTATGACATGGATATCAAATGAATGTGTAGATGAGTATTTAAAAGGGAGTGGGCCTTAGTTATATAGGTGGACGCCTTTTTCGAGATATCGACCAAAATGTGGAACAGGGTGACCCAGAACATCATCTGTCGGGTACCACTAATTTATTTATATATGTAATACCACGAACAGTTATCCTTCCAAAGGGCTTTTGATTTCGCCCTAAAAATCATTTTCTTTTACTTAATATGGTAGGTGGTCACACCCATTTTACAATGTTTTTCTAAAGTTATATTTTGCGCCAATATACCAATCCAATTACCATGTTTCATCCCTTTTTTTCGTATTTGTATATTATTATGGCATTTTCATTTTTAGTAATTTTCGATATCGAAAAAGTGGGCGTGGTCATGGTCGGATTCGGCCATTTTTTACACCAATACAAGTGAGTTCAGATAAGTACGTGAACTGAGTTTAGTAAAGATATATCGATTTTTGCTCAAGTTATCGTGTTAACGCCGAGCGGAAGGACAGACGGTCGACCGTGTATAAAAACTGGCGTGGCTTCAACCGATTTCGCCCTTTTTCACAGAAAACAGTTATCGTCCTAGAATCTAAGCCTCTACCAAATTTCACAAGATTGGTAATGTTTTATTCAACATATGGCATTAAAAGTATCCTAGACAAATTAAATGAAAAATGGCGGAGCCACGCCCCATTTGAAAATTTCTTTTATCTTTGTATTGTTTGTTGCACCATATCATTACTAGGAGTTGAATGTTGACATAATTTACTTATATACTGTAAAGATATTAACTTTTCTTTTAAAACTTTGACTTAAAAAATATGTGCTAATTTTTATTAAGCATACATACAGTAATAAGAGTAACGTTCCTGCCAAATTTCATCATGATACTTCAACGACTGCCAAATTACAGCTTGCAAAACTTCTAAATTACCTTCTTTTAAAAGTGGGCGGTGCCACGCCCACTGTCCAAAAATTTTACTAGTTTTCTATTCTGCGTCATAAGTTCAACTCACCTACCAAGTAAGTGGGCGTGATTATAGTCTTATATCGTTCATTTTAAATAGCGATCTGAGATGAGTACCGAGGAACCTACATACCAAATTTCATTAAGATACCACAAAATTTACTCAAGTTATCGTGTTAACGGGCGGAGGGACGGACGGACGGACAGACGGACGGACATGGCTCAATCGAATTTTTTTCGATACTGATGATTTTGATATATGGAAGTCTATATCTACCTCGATTCCTTTATACCTGTACAACCAACCGTTATCCAATCAAAGTTAATATACTCTGTGAGCTCTGCTCAAACTGAGTATAATAAACATAAATTTTTGAAAGTCTGTAAATTTGAAAATTTGGAGCCAATTTTGGCAAAGTGCGTCTGAAAGGCATAGCTTGATTTTGTAATCCAGCTGCTGGGAATGATTCTAGATAAGTTGAGTTTTGATTTTAATCAATGCGACTTTTCTTATATAAGTAGATAAACTTTTTCTCAGATTAAGAAGCGTTTTTTAATGTAAAATTATTGGGAATGTTTCGAATTATTCAAATATAAATCTTGGAAATCTCAATTCTACGCATTCTACAATATCCTAAAAAAAGTTTAAATTGCCGTGGTATAGTTGATCAAATCAAAAATCTGGCAAAGAAAGTTTTGTAAATTATTTAGAAAATATGGTGATTTTGCAGGAGAATGCCTGAACAAATTTCCTTATAATAAGTTTATTAAAGGTTTTTGAAGAAAATATCACTGCACTTTGGAATTTTGGTAATTTTAAACAGTCATCGTCGTGTACTCCATCTTCGATGTCTTAGAATAAATTGATCTGCAAGTTTTCTGTTGAATCTGCCACACTTATTTGCAGACTTCTTCAAATCGAGCTTTGTTTCAGACAACGCTGACGATGAAGTAAGTATGTACTACTGTTTGAACAGCTTTAGATTTTACAGTTTTTACTTTCTATGGGTAAAATTTCTAAGTGCTACCAGTTACTTCAAAAGCTCAAAGTGCATTTTAAGTTTTTGCTCAAGCAATGCACTTTCTCTTTCACTGAGATCTTTTTCCAGGGCTGGAAGATAACCTTTGTCACGCTCATATCAAAATCTAGTGACAAATTTATTATTATTATTATTTATTGTTAAAATATAATTAAAATTACAAACTAACCTAATTTATCTGCACTAGCTACCAGGGCGATTGGCTTAAACAGGTTTAAAATTTGGTTGATGGTATCATGGATATTATAATGTATTAGATATTAGTTTAGTTAGTTCTTTAAAAGAATTTGACATTCTTTTAATAATCTGTTCCGAATAAACTGTTAGAATATGGGTTGGGTCTGAGTCTTCGAATGTTGACGAACGTATGGCGGATAGGCTAGGATAATGTAGAAGTAAATGGCATATGGTTAATCTGTTTTATTGCAGAAGTTGCAGATTGGCTGCGGAGACTTTGTTACGTGGTGTTGGTGAGTCAGAAGTGTATGACACAGCCTTAGGCGTACAAAGCATCGATTCATAGTAGTTGTTGGAAGTTTTATAGCGGCGCAGTGAGGGTTCACTGCTAGTGATAAATTTAACCCAAGTACTTTCGCCTAGTTCTGACAAAAGTTGGGCAATCAAGCATAAAGTGATTTGGTGATTCCCACCTCATCATCTTCCGTACAGCTGCAGCAGGATGGAGTTTCCAGTATATTGAGTCGTACCGCATGGATACACATGGGACCATGTCAAACCCCAAATGCCATTTATAGGTGAGCCTAGGGAACCAGTTATTTC
This sequence comes from Eurosta solidaginis, assembly GCA_029619165.1. Classification (NCBI taxonomy): domain Eukaryota; kingdom Metazoa; phylum Arthropoda; class Insecta; order Diptera; family Tephritidae; genus Eurosta; species Eurosta solidaginis. Next base: position 72,183 of record JARSSU010041792.1, on the reverse strand, counting down.
GCCAGGCATCCTCCCGTCTACTTTCGGCCAGAAAGATCGTGCTACTGTGCAAACGCCCAACATTTTATTTTGCCCAACATTTCGAGGCTATCTATGGAGGAGCAACCCACAGGTGGCCAGTGGAAATCTCGAAATCCCTACAGCCGTCTTCATCCGGTTCAGTTGTACCGATGGGGGCAAAGAGATCCGCTTGGGCAGTTGTGTACTTGTACAGACGGTATTATTACTTTGATAGGATAATGGTTCGTTGTACAGATATAAATGATCGAGATATAGACTTCGATAAATCAAAATTATCAGTAACGAAAAAAATTTGATCAAGCCATGTCCGTCCGTCTGTCCGTCCGCTAAACCGATACTGGAGCAAATATTGAGATATCTTCACAAAATCGGTATACGAGCTTATCTAGACTAGAGAATATATTGGTTTTGAAATGAAGCGAAATCGAACGATAACCACGCCCACTTTTCGATATAGAAAATTTATAAAATGAAAAAATGAGATAATTCAAAGGGAATACCGCTAGTTATGAAATTTAGTAGGTGGATTGGGCTCATGACATAAAAACCTAAATTCCACCCACATTTAAAAGAAGAAAATTTGAAAGTTTAACAAGACGTAAATCAAAAGCCGTTAAAGATATCACATTAAAATTTGGGAAAAACACTATCCTTACCAAATTTATAAACTGAGTTAAGTGAAACAAAATCGGTTAAAAACCACGCCCACTTTTCCTTAAGGTCTAACTTTAACAAAGTTTGAATAACTCTATGGAATTTAACTACATTTGACTGATATTCTAACTCAGTAGTAGTGATTGAGCTAAGAACAAAACTTAAACAAATTTTGAAAATGGTTGTGACACACCCGTTTTTTTTATAACTCTAAATACTTCAATGCCATAAGTCGAACAAACATCTCCCAATCCGAGCGAAATTTGGCACAACAGTTTTTTCATAGCTACAACAATTATACAGCGTTGTTACCCGCTCAAGTGCCTCTGTATCCTTTTTGCTTTTTTTCCGCCTAAAATGAGTTCAGATTAGAGAAATATTTGTATTATTGCGCATAACACCATTAACCACACAAAGCAAAAAACAACAGCGTTTCAAGTGCACAGCTGGGTATTTAATTTCACCCGAACGTAGACTTTCTTACTTGTTCATGGTCTTTCTAAAACCACTAATTAGTTTAAAGCAATTTTTAAGATAATTTGGTTTTAATTTAGGTCCAGATACTTGAAGAATAAATTTTTCGTTGAAACAGTTTAAATCTTAAACTTAATATATTTTACCCATTCCACTGTTTTTAAAACTTTTCTGATCAACTTTTATATAATTCCCACTCAGCATTTAGGTGAATAAATTTTGCATTTTCCTACAAATCAATACAATTTCATTACTCTCTCTGAAAAATAATAAGTTATAATACAATTGAACAAAAGAAATAATCAAATATAAATACTTTTTATTCAGATTTTTGAATCTTTGTTGACTGAATGATGAGTTTTTACACTTGTTTAAATTTTACTTTTCATTGAAAATCTTATTTTTTCCACATACACAAATTTTTTCAATCATGTAGGTCAGAAAAAATATATAAAAACAGTATTATTTATACAAAAGATATTCTTCAAGACAATAAATAATGTAAACCCTGCTCGTAACCGAAGATGTCTCCAACCATTTCTCCACCTTCGGCTTCCCAGAAATACATAATGGGTTGGACAGTACAAAGGTTCTGAACATTTGAACTCCAGGTAAGTGAAACTCTCTTGACATACCTAGATATGTCTGCAACATCCCGTACCATATCATATTTAAGATGTCGACGATCATAGCTGATGTTGGATGTTGTAGTCGCAGGTGTATATCGGTCAGGGTTGTTTGCGAATTGCCTTTGGTTCAAATAGCTCACTACCGCATGCTTTTTCCCCTGATGAAATAATATGTTCATGTAGTATCTTATTTGTGATATTACGAATAAATGCATCGTATCCAAAATCTCAAACAAAACGATTGGAATATGTTCACGTATATGGTCAGAAAGTGACTGTGAAAAGCAGATCAAATATTATTATGAACTACAGCTTACGATTTCTTCTCGAACACAAGCGAGATTTTCGAGACCCGAGAAATCGAGAACTCGACTTCTCGCGATATTCTCGTGTCTCGAAGCACTCGTAAATCTCGCGAGATTCTCGACATTCTTACTTAATCGTTGTATGGACAGTATTTATATACACTTGGTTTTTTTTTACTTGGGACTTTTTTTTTATTATATTGTTTCAATGATATTTAACTCAAAACATATTTATTATACATATAACTTTCTTCGCAATATTTTATTTTCTCAACGAGACATCAAGAACACGGCTTCTCGCGAGTTTCTGAATCTCGAATTACTCGTAAGGCTCGCGAGATTCTCGAATCCTCGTAAGCTTCGCGAGATTCTCGAATTTCGAATTACTGGTAATACTCGCGATCCTCTCGACTTTCAATTCAGTCGCTGATTGGCAATATTCTATACATTTCGGGGTTTTTTACTTGTGGTTTTTGCAGTAATTTTGGCTTGTGCTCCAGAAGAAATCGTATGCTCTATATAAAACAGCCACTCAATCGATTAATTTGTATGTATGTCGGAAAGCTCGTGAGCCTTACGAGTAACTCAAGATTCGAGAATCTCGCCAGAAGGCGAGACTCGCGAGAAATCTCTTCTCGAACATTTTCGAGAAATCGCAAGCTCTATTATGAACAATTAAATTTCAATTTTACAATGATATCAAATAGGAATAAAAAGCATTTCGAAATAGGAACCATAAATTATTATTCAAGAATAATTACATTTCTCCCGACGATACATTAAATTTTCGATATAAAAATACTTTTAAATTTGAACGTTTTTAATCATGGCGGCTTTTCAAAGAATGCTGCTGGGTTGTGTTTAAAGTACAGAAGTTTGAAAATTAGAAATTTTCTGGACTAAATCTTAAACCAAATAATTCAATTCAAAATCAGTCATACGAGCTCATTCCGTTTTCACCTTTGCAAGCTTTGTATTTAAAACCTGGTCATAAATATAGACCAAAATATTTAACCGTGTATAAAATAATCTATCGCTTATAAAAATTGAACGGTGTTGAAGAAAAAAATTTTCCCAATTTTTGAAAGTTTCCCAAGGTAAATATGCGTTTCAGAACATTTTGAACAATATTTTCGACATGAATCGCAATACGCGCTCTATTGCAAATACATAAACTAGTATAATTTTATTATATGCTTTTAATTCGATCAATCAACTCGATTCAATCATTCATCATCACAAACACATAAATAGTAGAATATCGAATTTGGCTGTAAACAAACCTAAAACAAACGCAATGAAACTTTTAATTATTGAAATGCATTCAAATTCGCATATTTGCAAAATCTCACTTCATTCAACAACAACAATAACACCAACAGCAAGTGCATTGGTGTCAGTTTGGCGCGCACAATTTCCCCCATTAATTGGCTTGCACTTCTTCCGCCAGCTGTCAAAATGTCGACATTTGTCGGTGAATGTTTGGTTCGCGTTTTGTTAACGGAGCATTACAGTTGGCAATGCACAATTTAAATTTTTATACTCAGCGTGCTTTGCACAGATATAGACTTACATATATCAAAATCATCAGGATCGAAAAAAAATTTGATTGAGTCATGTCCATCCGTCCGTCCGTTAACACGATAACTTGAGTAAATATTGAGATATCTTCACCAAATTTTGTACACGAGCTTATCTGGACTCAGAATAGATGGTATTGAAAATGAGCGAAATCGGATGATAACCACGCCCACTTTTTATATATATAACGTTTTGGAAACACACAAAAACCTGATTATTTAGTGAATAATGCACTAGAATGTTGAAATTTGACATGTGGATATTGAGACTTTTGATAAAAATTTGAAAAAAAAATGTTTAAAATAGGCGCGGCACCGCCCACTTGTGATAAAATCAATTTTACAAATATTATTAATCACAAATCAAAAACCGTTAAAACTATCGTAACAAAAGAGAGGTTGTCTTTACAATAAGGCATGCTTTGAATAAAAATTAACGAAATCGGTAAGGACCACGCCCCATTTTATACAAAAGATTTTTAAAAGGCTCGGGGACGAATAAAATAAGCTATATCAGCAGTCGGTAAAACATATTCAATTGTTTCCTGAGGATGATCTCAGAATAAGATCGAAATATCGACCAAATAAAATTGAAATATAAAAATTTAAACTGTGTTTCAATTTTTTAAACTGCCTCGAGCTCAAAAAAATTTAATAAATTATAATATTTGAAGGCAAATAAAAATACTTTTAAAATAAGCTATATCTTGCAAAAAGGAGCTTTATTTCAATGGTATTTCATTTCCCAAGTGGATTTATAACAATAAATAAGAAAACTTTAAATAAAAAAAAATGGGCGTGCCACCGCCCTTTTTATGACTAAGCAATTTTCCATGTTACGAGAGCCATAACTCGAAGAAACATTAACGGATCGTAATAAAATTGGGTACACAAATTTTGCCTATAGACGGAAATATTTCATGGACGAGATCGGTTAAAGAGCACGGCAAATTAGATATAAAACAAGTTTAAAAAGGTCGTGGACTAGAATAATAAGCTATAACTTAACAAAAAATTGTTTTAAATCAATGACATTTCACTTATCAAGTTTTATTGTAAGAGGAAACCGGGAGATATTTTTTTTTAAACGGGCGGTGCCATGTGTTATGTAGAAAAGTAATTTATCCATTGTGAATGCATACAAAAATCTTTCTATTCCTCCATTGCCATACCTACCTGTCAAATAATAGCTGACAGGGAGAATGGCTGTCGCGAATTGCCACGGAATGGATGAAAGGTTTGTTTTTTTTTCTCGCGGTTATTAAATTGAAGTGCCATGAATTGCCCATTTGTGTTTCAAATCAACTTTTCTTTTAAATGTGTATACAGAATATCAGACTACATATTAATATTCTTTTCTAAAATTTAGTTAATAGATTAAATTTGAGCAGTCAGTTAAGCAAACATTTTAAAATATTTAAATAATGCAATATATCAGTCGTCTACAAAAACAGTTTGAAAAACAATATTGAGCAAATGATTCAAGTAATCGAACAGCGATTGAACAGGTGATCGAGGCTATTACTATTTTGAACGTTTTTATCAAACATTCGCAACTTGTGTGAATTCACAATGCATTTATCTGAAATGAAATGTACAATTGAAGCTCACGCTGAGTATATATTGTTCGGCTACACCCGAACTGAGACACCTCGACTTGTTTTAAATATAAATATAAAAAAATATCAGCTTTAACTCAAACTAAAACAAGTAAGGAAGGTTAAGTTCGGGTGTAACCGAACATTACATACTCAGTTGAGAGCTATGGTGACAACATAAGGGAAAATAACCATGTAGGAAAATGAACCGAGGGAAACCGTGGAATGTGTTTGTATGACATGTGTATCAAATGAAAGACATTAAAGAGTATTTTATGAGGGAGTGGGCCATAGTTCTATAGGTGGACGCCATTTAGGGATACCGCCATAAAGGTGTATCAGGGTTGACTCTAGAATTTGTTTGTACAATATGGGTATCAAACGAATGGTGTTAATGAGTATTTTAAAAGGGAGTGGGCCTTAGTTCTATAGGTGGACGCCGTTTCGAAATATCGCCATAAAGGTGGACCAGGGGTGACTCTAGAATGTGTTTGTACGATATGGGTATCAAATTAAAGGTATTAATGAGGGTTTTAAAAGGGAGTGGTGGTTGTTGTATAGGTGGTCGCCTTTTCGAGATATCGCCATAAAGGTGGACCAGGGGTGACCCTAGAATTTGTTTGTACAATATGGGTACCAAAAGAAAGGTGTTAATGAGTATTTTAAAAGGGAGTAATCCTTAGTTCCATAGGTGGACGCCGTTTCGAGATATCGCCATAAAGGTGGAGCAGGGGTGACCCTAGAATTTGTTTGTACAATATGGGTATCAAAAGAAAGGTGTTAATGAGTATTTTAAAAGGGAGTAATCCTTAGTTCCTTAGTTCCATAGGTGGACGCCGTTTCGAGATACCGTCATAAAGGTGGAACAGGGGTGACTCTAGAATTCGTTTGTGCAATATGGGTATCAAACGAAAGGTGTTAATGAGTATTTTAAAAGGGAGTGGGCCTTCGTTCTATAGGTGTTCGCCTTTTCGAGATATCGCCATAAAGGTGGACCAGGGGTGACTCTAGACTTTGTTTGTACGATATGGGTATCAAATGAAAGGTGTTAATGAGTATTTTTAAAAGGGAGTGGGCCTTCGTTCTATAGGTGTTTCGCCTTTTCGAGATATCGCCATAAAGGTGGACCAGGGGTGACTCTAGAATGTGTTTGTACGATATGGGTATCAAATTAAAGGTATTAATGAGAGTTTTAAAAGGGAGTGGTGGTAGTTGTATATGTGAAGGCGTTTTCCAGATATCGACCAAAATGTGGACCAGGGTGACCCAGAATATCATCTGTTGGATACCGCTAATTTATTTATATATGTAATACCTGCCACGATTTTAAGGGTTTTTTATTTCGCCCTGCAGAACTTTATCATTTTCTTCTACTTAATATGGTAGGTGTCACAACCATTTTATAAAGTTTTTTCTAAAGTTATATTTCGCGTCAATAAACCAGATCCAATTACCTCACCATGTTTCATCCCTTTTTTCATATTTGGTATAGAATTATGGCATTTTTTTAATTTTTCGTAATTTTCGATATCGAAAAGTGGGCGTGGTCATTGTCGGATTTCGTTCATTTTTCATACCAAGATAAGGTGAGTTCAAGTAAGTACGTGAACTAAGTTAATTAAAGATATGTCGATTTTTGCTCAAGTTATCGTGTTAACGGCCATGCGGAAGGACAGACGAACGACTGTGTATAAAAACTGGGCGTGGCATCAACCGATTTCGCCCGTTTTCACAGAAAACAGTTAGCATCATAAAATCTATGCCCCTACCAAATTTCAAAAGGATTGGTTAATTTTTGTTCGACTTATGGCGTTAAAAGTATCCTAGACAAATTAAATGAAAAAGGGCGGAGCCACGCCCATTTTGAAATTTTCTTTTATTTTTGTATTTTGTTGCACCATATCATTACTGGAGTTGAATGTTGACATAATTTACTTATATACTGTGAAGATATTAAATTTTTTGTTAAAATTTTACTTTAAAAAAATTTTTTTTTAAAGTGGGCGTGGTCCTTCTCCGATTTTGCTAATTTTTATTAGGCGTACATATAGTAATAGGAGTAACGTCCCTGCCAAATTTCATCATGATATCTTCAACGACTGACAAATTACAGCTTGCAAAACTTCTAAATTACCTTCTTTTAAAAGTGGGCGGTGCCACGCCCATTGTCCAAAATTTTACTAGTTTTCTATTCTGCGTCATAAATTCAACTCATCTACCAAGTTTCGTCGCTTTATCTGTCTTTGGTAATGAATTATGGCACTTTTTCGGTTTTTCGAAATTTTCGATATCGAAAAAGTGGGCGTGGTTATAGTCCGATATCGTTCATTTTAAATAGCGATCTGAGATGAGTGCTCAGAAACGTACATACCAAATTTCATCAAGATACCTCAAAATTTACTCAAGTTATCGTGTTAACGGACGGACGGACGGACATGGCTCAATCAAATTTTTTTTCGATCCTGATGATTTTGATATATGGAAGTCTATATCTATCTCGATTCCTTTATACTGTACAACCAACCGTTATCCAATCAAACTTAATATACTCTGTGAGCTCTGCTCAACTGAGTATAAAAACGGTTGAATAAAAAAGTGTGCATAACAATAATTCTGTTTATGGAATTTCCCGCTACTGAACAACTTTAACGCCAAATATAGTGCCAGTAAACTCAAATTAAAGCTTTTGCATTTGAAAGTGCACACAATGGTTCTTATGAAAATGCACATTTGAGACACTTAATGTATTCAAGTTGTAAATCCTTGGCATTCACAAGAATTTATGTGCACTTTGTCAAGCTTACAAACACAAAACAGCACACACGCTCTGACACATACGTAAGTAAATATGTTTATAAAATAAAGTTGCATTGTTTGTATCGCGAAAGTAAGCACTCACATTCCACGCCGTCATATGCGGCATTATAGATACATATGTACAGTAGCGAACACAAAAATAGCAGTGGATTTTTTTCTCTTTTTTGTCAATTAAATTCTTTGTGCGACTTTCGTGTGGTGGTGGTAACGTGCGCCACTTGCCACATGAAGATGCTGCTGGGTTCGATTCCCGGGCAAAGCAACATCGAAAATTAAGAAACAAGTTTTTTCAATTGGAAAAAGGTCTTGCTAAACGAGGTCGCACCCTCGGTAGTGATTTGCCAAACACTCCGAGTGTACTTCTGATATCAAAAGCTTCACAGTAAAAACTCATCTGATGTCGTTGGATGTCGGCATAAAACATATAGCTCACGTCCAGCCATTTCGTAGGAAAAAATCGTTCTTAAAATTTCGTAAACAGGAAAGAAGATTATTAATTGACGAAGTTTGATAAAAACTTTGTACAGATATTTTCTTTTCGCTGCTATAAGTATATGAAAAAATCCTGGAGCGAAAAGTAATTTTTTGTCTTACTCGCTATCATAAAAAGAGTCATATAAGAGGCAAATTCTGAGCTTTTTGTGAGCGTACTAGGAGTCTTGTTGGACTCCTATTTAGACTCATGTAATGAATGAAATAAAATTATTTCAGATTCATAAATGACTCATAATGGTAGTAGATTATCCAAATTATGACTTCTTTCTGGGTCATTTTCAACTCCAAACATTTTCTGGGCTTAAGTAAAAATTCAATTACAACTAGCTTGATTTCCAACAGCTATGGAAAAGTTGTTTGCATAGACGCTTTGACATTTTTACCGATGAAAGTTTCTGCATCTTATCTGACATGCCAGCCAACCTCCTGTGCAATCATTTAGTGCTGACTACACTGGTATCGATGACCTACGTATGGAGCATCTATGCTGCTTTCTTAGTTTGTTTATTTTAAGGGCTTTCTACCAAATATTCGGTTCCAAACGAGTTCGGGAATGATTTGCAGTCCAGTGTTAAATAAATGTCTTTACATACATAGTATAAGCTTGGAACATTCCTGTATTGGTCTGAAAACCGTCTTAAAGGAGTATTTAATATTCTCATAAAGTGCATAAAATTATCTGTTTATGAGTACAATATGTGTCATATATGACTCCTATTCTGACTCTTAACGTATATGAAACAATGCTTATATCGGGTGACCATCGCAAAAAGGGAAATACATTCATTCCGGACTGATAAGTGAGCTCATAATGAGCGTAAACGATCCAAATTAGGACTCCCCTCTGACTCTTTTTTGACTCAAATAGTTTGCTGGGTTGAGTTTTTTTGGGTATGCAGTTACAAAGTTCGAGTATTAGAACAAAAAACTTATATGTCTTCTCCGAAAAGTGTTTTAGGTTTTCCTTTAAATTGTGAAAAATTTTTATTATGAAAGAAAATCTGAAACAGCATTTGAAAAAATGAAGTTTCAACAAGTTCGGAAGGCTAAGTTTGGGTGTAACCGAACATTACATACTCAGCTGCCAAATTACAGCTTGAAAACTTTTAAATTAACTTCTTTTAAAAGTTGGCGGTGCCACGCCCATTGTCCAAAATTTTAATAATTTTCTATTCTGCGTCATAAGGCAATCCATCTACCAAGTTTCATCGCTTTATCCGTCTTTGGTAATGAATTATCGCACTTTTTCGGCTTTTCGAAATTTTCTATATCGAAAAAGTGGGCGTGGCTATAGTCCAATTTCGATCATTTTAAATAGCGATCTGAGATCAGTTCGCAGGAACTTATTATACCAAATTTCATTGAGATAACTCAAAATTTACTCTAGTCATCATGTTTTCGGACAACGGACGGACGGACATGGCTAAATGAATTTCTTTTTTGGCCCAGATCATTTTGATATATAGATGTCTATATCTATCTCGATTAGTTTATGTCGTTTCGGGGTACCGTTATGCGAACAAAAATCAATATACTCTGTGAGCTCTGCTCAGCTGAGTATAAGAATTATGCGAATTTTGAGTTACCTATAACTTGTAGATTTTAATACTTAAATTGATTTAGCCATAAATCTGCATCTTCAAACAAAATCAGGGAACTCGAAAAAAATTTTCTAATTTCTGAAAAATTTATTCGAATATTTGAACTTATTCGAAAATGTTTTTGAGATTGGTTTGAGTATGTTGTTTCATTAGCAGCAGTACCCAAAAAAGAGTTTTATTAACGAAATTTGATTTGAAATTGGCACTACTATTTTTCTGTTCTGACTAAAATTTGTTTGGCTGCAAAACTACATTTTCAAAAGTATTCAATGAACTACAAATAACATATCGAAAAATTGTTTCGATTTTCGAATTTTTTTTTAAATATTTTTGAGATTGGTTTGTATAGTTTAAGTCACAAATTCATAAAATTTTTCTTAAAATAAACAAAAAAAGAAAAGTTTAAAAACGAAATTAAAAAAAGTCCAACTGCTATCATTCTGTTTGCTGCTGTACATTTGCACATATTTACGTCGATCTACATATAAGCTTGTGTAACCATACCAACTACAGATCAAGTGCTTTTTTGTTGCTTTTCAAATCAAAAAAAAATTATAATATTTTTTACAATCCACTTTAAAAGCGAAAATTCAAACGTAAATATGCAGAGATACATTTTCCTCTAAACTGCGCGCGTCAAAGTGATTTATTGCATTTTAAATAGCAACAGCAATGACATTTGAACATTTTCTTCTGAAAAAGCGGATGTGCAGAGAATTTAGCAAAAATAATAACAAAAAAAATACAAAAACAAAGCAAAATCTTGCCAAAGGCGTTTCACAATACGCGCGCCGTTTATCTTAATCAAACAATTCAACTTGCATTTTTATTTCGTTTGATTTTGTTCTAACTAACTGCATCTATCTTTTATTGTTGTGCAACTGTTAAGCGTTTAAACAAGCGTCGTTTTCTAGAATACGCGCGCATGAATGAGATTATTAAGATAATAATGTGTGTAGGTAATGGGCGAAGAAAAAAGCGGGTGCAGTTTGGGTAGTGTGCTAACGCTAACATAACTTGCCAATGGTCCCAGGAACAACAAACACAAAAACACTTAGAGCCACTTGCAGATCGACAGACATCTTTTACTCAGAGTTAACTTGACGTGATGGTATATATATACTCATACATTTTTGACAAATTTTTTACAAAAACTCTGAGCTAAAAAATAACTTGTTATTGTGCCAGTGCGCCTTAAAAAATATATCTAAAATACAGTTACTGCGAGATTTGGTAAGCCCTGATTGTTTGTCTGCTCCTTTTAGATATATTTGCTTTGCAGATACCGTTTTAGAGTCGGCACGAAACGCTCCGATCCGCCAATTCATAAAAACAAATGGTAAAGTAGCACATCACACCTTGAAAGTAAGCTCGGCCTTAATTTTCCCGGAGGTATATGCGATCACCGTGGTGTGATGGTAGCGTGCTCCGCCTATCACACCGTATGCCTGGGTTCAACTCCCGGGCAAAGCAACATCAAAATTTTAGAAATAAGGTTTTTCAATTAGAAGAAAATTTTTCTAAGAGGGGTCGCCCCTCGGCAGTGTTTGGCAAGCGCTCCGGGTGTATTTCTGCCATGAAAAGCTCTCAGTGAAAACTCATCTGCCTTGCAGATGCCGTTCGGAGCCGGTATAAAACATGTAGGTCCCGTCCGGCCAATTTGTAGGGAAAGTCAAGAGGAGCACGACGCAAATTGGAAGAGAAGCTCGACCTTAGATCTCTTCGGAGGTTATCGCGCCTTACATTTATTTATTTTTATTGCGCTAAGTTATTATGTTATTAAAGTACAATAAAGGAAACCGAATTCCTTTCACCGACAAAAACAAAAAATAAAAATATGATGAGCGCAATATTTCAATTTAAGGCAACCCATGTTCTTGGGATTAACTAACTGATTATTTAAAATTTAAACACGCGCTCTAACTTTATAATTTTTAAATCCCAAAAATTCTTTCAAAGAGATATTGTTAAAGTTTTTTAGTCAAAATTCAATAAGACTATGTCTGTATTTAAGCAATAATTGCCTTCTATTTTTTGGTCCATTTAAATAAAAGTAGTCCTTTAAATTTTTTATCAAATTTTTATTTTAAATTTTTTGGTACTGCCTACAAAAAGGCAATTGCAATTTTGATTAATAATTTAAGTAATTCCTAAGTGAAAATTCTTATATTTTTTTATTTGTTCAAAATAGCAAGATTTAAGAGAATTAGTGGAATTTTCACACAACACTGACAAAAACAAAAGAATTCCACCTCTCATCATAACAAGTGAATCCCACCTCGTTTGTCAGCTACTTAATTTGCACAGCTGCAAATCGTGATGAAATTCGCATACGCCTGAAAGTCTAAAATAATCGTGGTGGAAGTCGCGTAGGCCTAAAAGTATGCAGAACGTGCATTGAGTTGGGCCTTCAACGAGGTGGAGTTCTACAACGCCCGCAACACTCAGGAGGCTAGCCATGAATGTATGGCCTAATCTTCGACTTGTGCGTTAGGTTAGGTTAGGTTGAACTGGCCGGTCCATGAGGACCTCACATAGACTAATTGAGTCCGTAGTGTTACCAGAAGTTTGTTTTAACGACCAAACTGAAAAACCCTATCAAAAACCAGGACCTATATATAAAATAACTCCGTCCCGTACTAGAAGCTTCCCAGAACTTAATCCACTTGCTGCTTCTTGATCTGACAGCTGTATCACACTAAATGCTGGAGTCTTAGCCTGGCAAGTGCACGGCACGAGCACAGAATGTGATCGATTGTTTCCTCCTCCAACATGCACTCCTACATCTTCCATCACTAGACAAGCCTTATTTAAAGGCATGTGACGCCAGAAGGCAGTGTCCATTCAGAATACCCGTCATGAGTCTACAGTCCTCTCTTTTTAATGATAGAAGCAACAAAAAAATTTAATAATTTATTTACACATATATACATGTATAAAAAACAAAACCCTACAATACAAGTAGTCGAACGCACAAGGCACTATATGCACAGTGTTTAAGGTAGGCTTGCTATATTCGTAGAAGAGGTATACGTCAAGCAAATTCAGGTAGTAAGCAGGGCGTGTCAGTCCCAGCGTTAACCATACCGCGGAACTATCTAAGTACAGCAACGTGACCCCGACAGACTTGAGCTTAGTGCTCAACCCTACCTCCCGACGGAATACTTGACGGTAGTACGGGGGGGTAAATGGTACTCAGACGGTAGGAGGTTTAGTGCGGTTAAAGTCCCACACGGACTATGAGGCTTTCGAATGCTTCCTCCTCGTAAAACAAAAGTTTACATGATTGCAGCTTAAGCTATTCTCTTCCAGGGTTCCTGCTGCTTTGGTTATGGCTAATATATCCGCTTGGAAAACGCTACAATAATCCGAAGCTCTTTAGGATCTGTTTATTTCCGGATCAGCGCAGTATACCGCAGACCCAACTCCTTCCACTACTTTGGAACCATCTGTGTACACGTATCGCCTCGTCCGCCATTTGAGCACCCTTGTGCCAACCGTCCACCTCCATTCTTGCTTTAAGATCTGCCTCGAAGCGCAGAAAGGGAATCTGGTAATCTGTCCATCTTGTGATTGATGACGCTATACTACTATGGCCATATGTTCGGCGCTCAAGCTGCCGACTTGTGCGTTACGTAGCTCAAATTTTTGATCAAACATTGCACTATCACCGAGTTTAAAAATATTGTTACGAATATTGGCAAAACGAAGGGGTGCTGCTGTCTCTAAGCCGATGCTAAGCAGTGACGTGAATTCACATCCATAGATCAATCATTATGTAGTATCTACATAAACGAAACAATAATTGCGTCTACACATATGTACCATGTACGTATACGAGCAGCGGAGAGACAATGCACAAACAAAATATATCTGAGATACTCCTATAAGTATGCAATGAGAAATACTATAAAATTGTGCAATTGTAGTTACAGCTGAGAAGTTTGAGAGCTGCTGGACTAGTAGATTCTGGAAGCGCCTAGAAGATGCGAAGGTCGAAATTAAAGAGTATAAAAGGCGGCAATTGTAGAGGCGCTGAATTCAGTTTGATTTGAGTTGTCAAGCAGTTTCGACTAAGACGCTATCTAGCGAGGAAGTGCAGTAATATTTTGAATAGTAGAGTTTCATTTGAACTATCAATCAGTTTGGTTATTAAGCAAGCTATACGTTGCACAGTTTGAGTGTTATTGTGAAGTACTTTAATAAAGGCCATTTTGCATTATTACAAATTGGAGTTATTTATTCAACAGTTTAGTGATTGAACTTAGCAGGGGATTGCAAATAAGAGGATTTGCAAGTAAATTCGTTACAATATATTTCAGGTTTGAAGTCTCTGGATATCCAGGAAGTTAATTAAAAATCGATTGCAACATTCCCTATTTAAAATTAGTTTTCTCAATATCTCGCTCCATGCGCCACTTAGCGGGATTTTTTGATAAAATATTGCATTGTCACTGGGTTCTGACTTACGGCCCAAGTTCCTGCCCCTAGCTCATCGGGAAGTTACTCGAAAATCGATCGCAATATTCCCCCCGTTTTAAAGATTTGCAGTTATCTTGACTAGCGTGCACCTAGCGGAACTTTGTTTTCTATAAGTTGTATTGTCACCAGGGCTCTAACTAAGTGCCAAGTTTCAAGTCTCTAGGTAACCGGGAAGTTAGTTACAAATGGATTGAAAAATCTCCAAATTAAAATTTTTTCTTACTATCTCGATCCGCGTGCCACCTAGCTAATTTGTTTGATCAAATGTTGCATTGTCACCGGGTTCTGACCCCACGGCCCAAGTTTCAGGTCTCTAGCTCACCGGCAAGTTACTCAAAAATCGATGACAATATTGCCCTCGTTTTTGGGAATTTGTAGTTATCTCAATTAGCACGCCACCTAGCGGAACTTTGTTTTCTATAAATTGTATTGTCACCGGGTCTCGAACTATGTGCTAAGTTACAAGTCTCTAGGTAACCGGGTAGTTAGTTAAAAATGATTGAAAAATTCCCAAATTAAAATAAATTTTCATAATATCTCGATCCATGAGCCACCTAGCGGAATTTTTTTGATAAAATATTTCATGGTCACAGGGTTCTGACTTACGGCTCAGCTTCATATATCCAGCTAACTGGGAGTTACTCTAAAATCGATTGCAAGGTTCCACTCGTTTTTCAAAATTTTTAGTTATCTCAATTAGCGCACCACATAGCGGAACTTGGTTCTCTATAAATTGTATTTTCACCGGATCGCAAACTATGTGCTAAGTTACAAGAGTCTAGGTAACCGGGAATATCTCAATCCATGCGCCACCTAGTGGAATTTTTTGAGCGTTATACAATTGTGAGGTAATACTACCATACTAGTGTTGGTATACTTGATATTTGAGTTACTTATTCGGCAGTTCATCGATTTGCCCGATCGCAGAAGTCGTACAGTATTCAAGGAATGCTGTAATTAGTTATAATATTGCTCAGGACATCCAAGTATACAACACATAAAAACTATAGCTTTTTATTTAAATGTTTAGAAGTGTCGCACCGAGAACTAAATTTTTCGATACAAATCGTTGGAAAATTTTCAAGTTTCTTTTTAAAAGTGCATCAGATTCCTGTCTCCTTCTAATCAACTCACAAACTTTATATATCATTTTAGGAATTTAAATAGTTCACAAAATATCTTTTATTAGATAAAATATATTTGTTACTAAGTTGAACGATTAGTGGTTATTCAACGTGAAATTCATCTCAAATTATATGTGATTCCCCATACGACTTGTAAAGTTAAATTAATCATGATGATGCATTTCTCAACATTAAAATAAAAGCTGAAAGTTTTGCAGTCTCTCTTTTTAGATATTCTGAACAATATTTTCTCTATGACAAATGGAAAAGCAATTACCTGGTTCACTCTAATGTACATATGTATGTATGGATATGAAACATCTCTTGTAGCAAGGTGAAGAGAGAGCCTTAATTAATAAAATAGTATACACTACCTGAAAGTCCAACCATTTTACTCCCGGGATATTCAAGTATAACCTCGGATTCTCCAAAATAGCTGGTACATAGTGAAATTTTTTGGGGATTTTTGCGCTTGTACAAATGAACTTGATGAAAAGGAAAATCGCACCAAAGAAAACTTTAAAAATTGTTACCATATTTTCAAAGACAGACGATGAATTATTAATGAAGAGCTCCGCAACACCCCCAGCCGGATAGGGGGTTAGAATATAACCGCGGTAGGTATGCCTGTTGTAAGAGGCGACTAAAATACCAAATATATTCAAGAGGTTGTGTAGCGTAACCCTTTCAGCTTTGCCAGCGCAATATATAGCTTTCCCAAACCCAATTGTCAACCTCACCTATCCTTGACGAATCCTGTTTCATTAACATCCGAGGCTCCGATGACCCCGAACTCCTCATGGATTTAGGGGCTGGGAGGTCGGAATGGCCTAGATAGTCGCAAGTGGTCATAACAAATCTTTCCCGAAATGGTCGGGCTTGGTATCGGAACGTACCGGATCTGCATCCGGCAAAGGACTATCCACATCGATAGCACTTATCAAGGCCTTCGGGGAGTGTCATTGGGTTAATGTTATTAAAAGCCGCCCTCCCAAGTTGAAATTAAAGCCAAATAGAACTAGATGAGTAAAACTGAGTACATCTATCCACATCACCTCTTTCAAACTTGCAAGTCCCCAGTTTTGTAGACTTTCCCATATGCTGCAATGCAATTTTTGTTTTTACCACGCACTCTTTCGGTGAATATTTTAAATAATATTTAATCGAGTAAACAGATCGTATGGTATTGGTTTGGGGACGTTGGTGGTATGCATGTTAGTACGACACACATTCAAAAATATTACAAATTTATAAATTCCTATGTGCAAGAAGACAGTGTATTGCACAGACAGGTAAATAAAATTCCATAACGGGATATAACACTTCCAAAAACAAGTGGAAATGCAACAAGCTGTGTAGGAAGCACACCATCAGCAAAACGTCATGAAGGTAAGCAATAGGTACCACCATATTACACAAACAAATAACAAGTGGGAATGCAACAAGCTGTGGGAAGCGCACCATCAGCAAATGACATCAATTCAAGCGGTGGGATACGTCACAGCAGCAGAACAACAACAGAACAAAAATATGTGAAATTTAGTTACAAAGCAAATTGTCAACAATAAAAGAGCTTAGGCTCCTAATATATCTGTTTAATCATTTAAGGTCCAAATAAATTAACTTGTATAGCTTCAAAATGTAAAATTTTCGACTTAACTCTAGGTGTGCGATATGCTTGTTAAAGGAGTGTTATCAACTAGGTATAAAGAGTTATTCGAGTTATCGATATTTTATTGACTATTTGTCGGTTCTTATGGAAAACTGAATCGAAAAGCTATCGATTATTTATCAAAAAGCAATGTGTTACCAAATTTGTATCGCCCTGTTATTGGAGTATTGCCAATTCGATATTGGAGTGTTGTTGATTGTTATATCGTAAAGCTGTCGATTTTTTATCGAAAAGCTATCAATTTGTTATTTAAAATTTATCCATTTATTATATAAAAGTTAACGCTGTGCTATCAAAAGGCTATCGATTTAGTATCAGTAGGTTATCGATTATTCATCGGAAAGCTATAGGAAAATGTTATCGTTTGTTTATAAAAAAAGTTTCTTTTATTTGTTATCGAAAAGTTTTCTAACCAAGTTTGCTATCGACTTGTTATCTTTTATAAACTAATTACACATCGTTATCAAACAGATACCAAAAAGCTGCAAAATAAAATCGATGACACATCTGTAAGCTGACCATAACATGGCGATTAGAAACCCATAAGAAGTTGATAACAAACCGACAACTCGACGTTAGTAAACCACAATGAATAACTTGCCGTTAACAGCGCATTGTTATCCGGTATCGGTTAGATATTACCGGTAAGATATTATTCTCAAAAAGCCCGAAAATATTTGTGTCTGTCAAAGTTAATCTATTGTGGTATAACTTTTTTCTTGATCGAGCTCTAGTTAATTAAAACATTAGTCTTTAAGATCCACACCCGTAACTTTCCACATCAAACTTCGAGGGTACTTGGTACTACATAAGTATGAGTAGTAAAATTTTGTTAAGCAGAGATGCTTTGACCTTTTTCATATAATTCTTTAGATAAGGTTAGAACACAAAACATGCTGAACCGTTTCTTTCTGCAGCTCGAATTTCCCACATTTTCTGTTAATGATGGGGTCTAACTTATAAGCTTGTGACGCCAGAAGGCAGTATCCCATCGTTTACCCTTAGGCTTCTATCTTTCGAGATGCGAGCCACTTTTCGAGTATAATATCGTAGGGTTGCACATGATCTTAGAAACTTTCCTTTCTTCTTTGCTCTTATCTGCTGACTATATGTGTGTGTATGAAATAATATCCAATTTGCGTCGTGCTCTTCTTATTGTTTCCTACAGATTGGCGGGATGAGACCTACTTGTTTTTTGGCGACTCCGAACGGCATCTGAAAGGCAGATGGGATTAAACTGAGAGCTACTCATGGCAGAAACACACTCGTAGTGCTAGTCAAACACTGCCGAGGGGCGACGCCATTTAGAAAAATTTTCTTTTAATTGAAAAGACTTGTTTCTAAAATGTTTGATGTTGCTTTGTCCAGCGCGGGAACCCAGGATCTTTGGTGTGGTAGGCGGAGCACGCTACCACCACACCACGAATTACTACATAATAAAACAATTTTTCTTTCTCTTTACTTTCATAACTATTTACTGTACTTTTATAATATGTTTTCCTCGACTTGTTTCCGCAACTGCCAACTTCTTCGCCACATCCACTTCCTTCCATCGCCTTAGCGCAACCAACTCAGATTTTGTTCTATATTCAATTTACTTCATTCAATCTGCAAAGCTTTTGTGTCTTATGCTGTGCATATTTAGGTCTATTTTAAAATATTTTGCACAAAGTAGCACATTTTCTATCCTTTTATGTCAATTCGTATATACTACAGCAACAAAAGCGTTTGCAAAAAAAAGTGTTATATTGCTTTGCATTGCTCCTTTGGCATCCATTTGGGCTGCTATGCTTAACGGCGCACATAAGCAAATAAACATAAATAAAGCAAATACTTATTTAGTATGGTTTAGTGCTCACAAAGAATGATAGACAGACAGCAACAAAAAGATATATTTATGTAGTAAGAAGAAGCAAAGAACAACAACAAAATTGTGAATGCTATTTAAGCTGACTGCTTGCAAGTGATTTCAAATCACGTACAAAATAGCTGAAACACATGTAGACATACACACATACATACACTTAGGGTAAAAAAAATAGCCGGCAAAAATTGTTTCCCTCTTACAGTATTTCTACGGTCCATACAGCTCCGCAAATATCGTGTTTAGTTCTTTTGGCCAATATTGGTAATACCTCAGCTCATTTGGTGATATGTTAGGATAAAAAAGTTAGTAAAAGTAACAATATTCAATAAAAGTAATAGTGTAATCCTACAGAAAGAAATTTACATAAATGTCTACAAACCGCAAATAACCCGAAATATGAATAGCGTAGGCGATGTATATTGCAATGGATAATCCTTTAGGAGATTCTGGATGAAACATATAGAATCGAGGACTATATCCCGTCATTTTCAAATCAGGTGACCACGAAAGTCCACTGAACGTGATCAGGATAGCTCTTCTCAACACATTAAAAACTGCTGCAGAAATTTCCATTGATTTTAAGGATAGTATAAACATGAAAATTAGAATCGCAACGGTACAGCGTCTCTTGAGGAATAATAATATGATAGCCCATGGCTAAAAAAAACAGTTTCCACCACAAAAAAGCTATCCCGCATGCTACCTAATATTACAAAAACATAAATTGGACAGGGAGTTTCATATTCTCTTATGAGTGCAAAATAAATGTTATTCAGTTAAGGTATGCGATGCGTAGTAAGTCCCAAAAATCAGATAGATTGAGTTAAAACTACCATAAGGCAACACTGAAGGATTCTCCGTATATAATGGTGTGGTACGCATTAAGTGAGAGTTGCTCAGATTTTGTTAGTAAGGAATTAAAATAACTCCGCCACCTACATTGACAGTATTCAACGCGGCAGCTCACCAAGACATGGGAGCTAATCGAACACGGTAATCTCAACGCAGCTGTGAAACCATATTTTTGTATTTTTGGGGCTAAACACGCATTACAACGGAGGCAAGTTTCTTTCTTTCGCAGAACCAGCTTAGTGAGAGGGAGGGATTTTTGTTGAAGAAGCTGGTTTTATTCTAGCGAGGGACCATCTAATTATTTTACCTCAAGTGACCGCGGACCAACAATATTATAGTTTTCATGTTTATACTATCCTTGATTCCGCGAAAGTTTGTTAAACAGCTTTAAAAGTAACACTGGTTTACAACCAAATGCACAAGAGACGCCATTATGAAAATTCTATGTAAAATCACACCCTGATGCCGAAAAACAAGGTTATTTTTAATTCTGTGGTAACGTTTTTGTGATATTTACGAATAACCGTTTTTTTCCAAAATTGGGTCCACTTAATCATATATATCAAGAACGAATTGAGCAATTCCAAAACGGTTTGAAGTTTTTGAAAGTTAATAAAACTGTTCATACAAAACTTTTTGGTGGGCCCTGCAGATTCAAAGATAACGAACAATCATTGCGGATTTGCAATTGTAAAAATATAAAAAAATGTGTGAAGGATCTCGAAAACTTTTTATTCTCTTTTGCAGATTTTTTGTATTCTCTCTAAGCTCTGTTTTATTAAAAAAAATAAGCTTTCATTCAACAAAATCGATGTACTAATACAAAAGTTATAAGCATTCAAGTAAGTATCTTCATTTAAAACTTAAGTACCCTACTGGTACATAAGTGTTAGTATTCGTATATCAGTTAGTTAGCGAATATTAACACATATGTACCAGTAGGGTACTTAAGTATTAAATGGGAATATTTATATGAATGCTTATAACTTTTGTACTAGTCCATCGATTATGTTGAATGAAAGCTTGTTTTCTTTTTTTTTGTAATAAAACAGAGCTTAGAGAAAAAAAACTAAATCCGCAAAAAATAAAAAAATTTCGAGATCCTTCTTCGGAAAATACAAATTTTTTTATATTTTTACAAAAAAAAATGCAAAAAATCGTAATTATTGTTCGTTATCTTTTAAAACGGCAGGGCAAAACCCGTTGTATGCACAGTTTATAGCACATTTTATTACCTTTTAAAAACTTCAAACCGTTTTGCGATTGCTCAATTCGTTCTTGAGATATATATGATTAAGTGGACTCATTTTTTTTGTTTTGAAATAACGTTAATTCGTAAATATCTCAAAAACGTTACCATAGAATTAAAAATAACCTTGTTTTTCGAAATTAGGGGTTGATTTTACATAGGAATTTCATAATCGCGTCTCTGGTGCAGAAAAAAGTTGGACTTTGTGATCCAGTGTAATTAAGACGTTCAATGGCCTTTATGGTCGTCCACTTCGATGACTAGTGGAAACAATATATTTCGTCTAGAATCTCTTTAGGGATAATTCATTATAATATTCTCTGCTTTCCATAGTTGTCGTGATTTTGTCTTTTTAGACAATTATGTTAGTTTTTCTCCAAGGATAAAACTATTACTTATTTGAAATTTAGTTGACTTTACGAAAACTTCTGGAGACTTTCTAACTTTCTCACATTAAGATACCACATAATGAGTTAAGGCATTATCTATGTCAACCACAATAACTAAAAGGTCTCGTTACGCAGCTGTAGTGACAATAGAAACGCCGTGACAAGAAAACATTTTTCCTCGGCTTTTGACCATAAATGTACTACCTATAGAGAAAAATTCATAAGTTTGTGTGCATATGTTAAAGAAAACTACTCTTTGCATTACATTTATTGCTATCCATTTGCGCTTTATTTGCTTCAACGTCTGCCACTCAATTTCATGCAATTGTATCGAAAATATGCAAACGAAAATTTGAGTAATTTGCAATAACTCAATTTAATATATATTATGTAAGTATATTTGTTTATTATAAAGTTTGTGTATGACTACATAACATATTATATGCAGGATCTCAATAAACTTTAATTTAATTTAGAGTAATAAAATGGTTTTTGTAAATTCTCTGCAAGTTTACTTTGAGTTGGTGTTATTTTGTAACATTCATAAGAAATTTATTTGTCGAAAGCTAGAAGATGTTGAACGTGACTTTGATTTTGATGTACTTCCTTACATAGGCATAAATACGTAAGTTTGTAAGCAAACGTGAAAATAAAATTTAGTTTAGTGCTTGTTTATCTGTGAAGTGACAAATATTTATTTATTTTGATGTCTTTATTGCAAAACATAAAATTTTGTTCAACGTACAATGATTCAAATATAACGCATAAATTTTATGAAGCTAATAAATCGTTTTTTGATTAAATGTTAACTTAAATGCTTTACTCCAACTTATTCTATATGACTCGTTATTAAATTTAATTTTATTTTTACATATTTTTCCTTGCTGCCAAAAGGTATAAAAACGTATGAAAGTAAAGAATAAAGCGGAGTTTACATTGTGGCGAAATTTGGGGAATTCCTGATTATTTGGCAGCTCTGTAACGTTCGAAACTCTCAACTGTTGAATAAATAATTAAAATATTTTATATATCAAAACGTTATTTATTTAGACTACCTTGGGAGTAGTACTTCACAATTAAAATTATCGCGTACCCCACTAATAGCGTGCATAAATAAAACTGACTGATTCTAGTTTGCACTGCGCTGCTTTTATACTGTTGTTGTTGTAGCGATAAGGACACTTCCCGAAGGCTCTGGGGAGTGTTATCGATGCTGGTGGTCCTTTGCCGGATGCAAATCCGGTACGTTTCCGTGATAAGCTCCTTTAAGGTATTAGCCCGACCATCTCGGGAACGATTTGGTATCACCACATGAATCATTCTGGGCCATTCCACCATCATAGCCCCTAGTTCCATAAGGAACTTGGGATCATCAGAGCCCCGACTGTTAAAGAAACAGGATTCGGCACGGATAGGTGAGGTTGACAATTGGTTGGAGAAGCTATATATTGCGCTATATAACCACTCGAATCAATTTTATATTTTAGTCAGCTTTTACGATAGGCATACCTGCCGTGGGTATATTCTATGCCCCCTAAACCACTGCTTTTTTTCTCTCAGTTAGCCTCGTTTACCTATTTCTTGTAAGGTCTAAACTTTTCACGAACATACCTTCTGGGACAGTACGATTTCTGGTGTATATAATGACTAGTTTACAAATAGGTATGATGCTGATGCAGAGACTGGCAATTGATATTTCGTAAGACATCGCCGTGTTAAAAATACCAGCTACTAATATGGATCTATGGATGGACTATGATGTTGCTTATACGCCATGTATCACCAACATTGCGTTCAGGTATGAAATGCCATCTTTGGTTCTAACTCGCGAAGGTTGATCTTTTACTGACTTTCTGAAATTTTTGTACGGCAGTTTTCAAAAACTAAGATAAATTGCATATACATACAAAAGTTTGTTAACCCAACAAGACCTGCACAAATAAAAATACATGTCAGGCGCGACGAAGTGTTAGGCCGAGCTTCTATTCAAATTTGCGTCGTGCTCCTTTTAATTTTTCCTACAAATTGGCGGGACGGGACCTACTTGTTTTATGCCGACCCCGAATGGCATCTGCAAGGCAGATGAGTTTTCACTGAGAAGCTTTCAATGGCAGAAATACACTCGGAGCGCATGCCAAACACTGGCGAAGAAAAATTTTCTTCTATTCAAAAAATTTGTTTCTAAAATTTTGATGCTGCTTTGCCCGGGGCGTGAACCCAGGATCTTCGGTGTGGTAGGCAGAGCACGCTACCATCACGCCATGGCGGCCGCCACACGCCTTGCAAAGCATTCGAAAAAATCGAGGTGAAATTATTAACACTAATTAATATAATTCCAGGTATCATCGTGTATGAGCTCTAAAAAACTAATATTTTTATCTTCTTCATATTTTGTATTTAACTCAGTATTATTAAAACTAATTTTTATTTATTTATATGTATATGAATTTGTTTAATTTAAATTAAAGATCAAAGATTAATTGCCCCGTTTTAATTAATTACTCAAAGCCTAAGTAGCCGCATACATTGAAACTCTTTTGGTATAATAATAATAAATAATGCATCGCATTGGAATTAAATCTCTTTGGTGTTAGTAAATTTAACCAAAAAGGTCAATGACCATTATTCACATCTAATATTGAAAAGCATGCAAATATTTAAGTGCATATACATTTTTATACTTTTTAGTAATTTGTACTAATTAACGTTGAAACAAATTCCGTAGATAATTGTTAAAATTTTATTTATTTAAAATATATGTATACGTTTTGTTGACGTTTTTGACATACGCTATGTTTTGGTGGTTTGTATTGTTTAATGAAGCATTTTGAGGAAAGGGAAAAATATAAAATTTTGGTTGCTAATTAGTAGCTATATTTAATTTGGCTGCTAAAAGGTCAATAAGTAATACTATTTAAGTAATTCTCATTTTATAAATTGTATGTGAATTGTATGTGTGCCATTTCCAGGCCGATGCTAAGCAGTGACGTGAATTCACATCAATAATTCAATCATTATGTATCTACATAAACGAATCAATAATTGCGTCTACACATATGTACAAATTCCGACGAGCACCATTTACATACAAGGCAGCGCGAGATGAGATGTCACACACAGATGAATTTACTTATACGCTCATATGTGTGCGGGAGACTGTAAACTACAAACTCACATATGTACATCTGAGAAGCGCTAAAAAGTAGACAATTGTAAACAAGTAGAAAACTATATGAGAACTATACACACACGAATATAGTTGGTAAGTTCTGGAAATGGAAGAGCCTAGAAGTATGCAGCGTAAACTATAAAAGCGGGGCAGGCGAGTAAGAAGTAATTCAGTTGAGTTGAGCAATCAATCAGTTATTGATTAAGCACGCGATCTGGCGGCCAATAGTAGAGTTTCATTTGAGTTATCAATCAGTTTGGTTATTAAGCCAGCGAGTAGCAAAGTATAAGTGTTATTGTGAAGTACTTTAATAAAGGCCGTTTTTCGATTGTTCAATATTGGAGTTATTTATTCAACAGTTTAGTGATTCGAACTTAGCGGCGGATTGCAAGTAAGAGGATTTGCAAGTAAATTCGTTACAATTGGTGTCAGAAGAGGAATTGTTGAATAAATTCCAGAGGACAACAAGGACATGGCAAAGTTCAGTGAATTGACGATCCAGCAACTATAGAAGGAGTTGGAAGCCCGTGGATTAAATAGAAGCGGCGTTAAACTCGAACTTCAGGCACGGCTACGAGAGGCAATGGAAGCAGAAGGAATTGATGTGGACGAGTATGTTTTTTATCCTGGTGAGGACGAGACAACAAAAAAATTGAAGGGAAAAATGAAACACCGCAGACAATGGCGAACACAGACCTGAACATGATATTGGTTGCAATATCCGCACAAATGTCCGAAATGTCATCACAAATATCTACCAACATGTCATCACAATTGGAAGAACAGAAAACGTATATGTCATCACAAATGGAAGCACAAGAAACGCGTATTTCAGAAATGTCGTCGCAAATGTCATCTCAACTGGAAGAACAGAAGACATATATGGCATCGCAACTGGGAGAACAGAAGACATATATGATATCTCAGTTGGCTCAGCAGTTGAAAGCGCAAGAGGATCGCATATCATCGCAGGTGGAGGGTTTTAGTGAACGACAAGATAAAATGGAAGCTGAGATGGATGCTTTGAAAAATCGGATTCAGCAGTTACAATTAAATGGTCCAGCAGTTTCAGCGAGTAATCCAAAGGTAAAAACACCATCCTTTGACGGTTCTGTTCCTTTCCAGGTCTTTAAGCTACAGTTTGAGAAGACCGCAGCAGTGAACAACTGGAATGTGGAAGATAAAGTTGCCGCACACTTCGTAGCATTGAAAGGACCAGCTGCCAAAATCTTACAGACTATTCCAGAGTACGAACGGAATAGTTATGACGCATTGATGGCTGCTGTAGAACGGCGATACGGAAGCAAACACAAGAAACAGATATTTCAAATAGAATTGCAAAACCGCTACCAAAAAGCTAACGAGACTTTGCAGGAGTTTGCTTCGGACATTGAAAGATTGGCTCATCTTGCAAATGCGGATACACCCGTGGAATATGCGGATACACCCGTGGAATACACGGAAAGGGTAAAAATTCAGAGCTTTATAAATGGCATACGAGATGTGGAAACGAAGCGGGGTACATATGCGAATCCAAAACTAACATTTGCTGAAACGGTATCGCATGCTCTGATTCAGGAAACAGCGTCGCTTCTGTGTAAGCCAGTTTTCAAAGCACGCCGTGTGGAAGTAGAAAGGCCAGAGAGGGTAGAAACAATTTTGGAAGCACTGAAGGGATCTCAACAGAAGAATGCTGGAGTTATTAAATGTTTTAAGTGCGGCAACCCAGGTTACATTGCACGTCATTGCGATCTTGGTCCTAATAGTTCCAACAATGTGGGTGGCCGTAAATGCAAAGCTGGAGGAGATGAGCAAGAGCGAGTAAGAGATAAAGAACGAAAACTTGCCCCGGCTATTGAATGTCCTGTGATATCTGTGTCGCAAATTGGAAGGAAATCAAGCAGTCTTACCGTCAGAGGGAATGTGGATGGCAAGGAGCGTGTACTGACTGTAGATACGGGCGCATCTCATTCCTTGATTCGATCTGATTTGGTCTACAAGAGAGTAAAGTCATTACCTGGAGCGAGGTTGCGTACGGTCACAGGCGAATATAACCAAGTCCAGGGAGAAGTAATATGTGAAGTCCTAATTAGGAAGGTCATGGTTCTACACAAATTCGTTGTGGCGGAGATCGTTGATGAAGTTATATTGAGAGTGGATTTCTTGGTTGACCATGATATCAAGATCGATATGCAGAGCAGGGTGATGCATTATGAGAACCAAGATGTGCCACTTAACTTCAGTTTGGAAAAAGGGTTCAGCAGTAAGCGAGTGCTGGTGGAGGAGATTCGACAGAGACCACGGAAGTCAAGGAAAGTCAATAGGTCGATGGATCGAATGTGCCAAATAAAGCGAAATTAAAAGTACCTCCGAGGAAAAGACCGGCATCAACAAACCCTAATGGACGCACTAAAATGACTGAAAGAATTTTTCAGAAAGAATGCAAGGATGGTTTCAAGCCAGCGCGCACTTTTGTTGGGAAACGTCGGAACGATACTGAGTATGTGAAGCCAACCCGTCAAGAACAAGCTGTACAAAGTAGCTCTTCATTGGCCAAGCAACAGAGTGCGAGAGAACGATCCAGAATAATGAGTAGTAAGATGGAACACAGGTACGAGAGGGAAAATAATTCGGAAGGTTTCCGGAATGGAGATTTGGTACTGTTAAACAACCCTCACCGGCGGAAAGCTGTTCCAGCCCAATTTCGGTGCAGTTGGGAAGGCCCGTACAAAGTTGTGAAGAAGATCAGTGATACCATCTACCGCATACAAACCACTGACAAACCACGGATTAGAAGGGTCGTACATTTGGAGATGCTAGCGGCGTTTAGATTGGGAGATTTGTCTGATCGGGACGATCAGACTTAGGTGGAGGGCAGTGTTACGAATATTAGCAAAACTAAGGAGTGCTGCCATTTCCAGGCCGATGCTAAGCAGTGACGTGAATTCACATCAATAATTCAATCATTATGTATCTACATAAACGAATCAATAATTGCGTCTACACATATGTACAAATTCCGACGAGCACCATTTACATACAAGGCAGCGAGAGATGAGATGTCACACACAGATGAATTTACTTATACGCTTATGTGTGTGCGGGAGACTGTAAACTACAAACTCACATATGTACATCTGAGAAGCGCTAAAAAGTAGACAATTGTAAACAAGTAGAAACTATATGAGAACTATACACACACGAATATAGTTGGTAAGTTCTGGAAATGGAAGAGCCTAGAAGTATGCAGCGTAAACTATAAAAGCGGGGCAGGCGAGTAAGAAGTAATTCAGTTGAGTTGAGCAATCAATCAGTTATTGATTAAGCACGCGATCTGGCGGCCAATAGTAGAGTTTCATTTGAGTTATCAATCAGTTTGGTTGTTAAGCCAGCGAGCAGCAAAGTATAAGTGTTATTGTGAAGTACTTTAATAAAGGCCGTTTTTCCATTGTTCAATATTGGAGTTATTTATTCAACAGTTTAGTGATTTGAACTTAGCGGCGGATTGCAAATAAGAGGATTTGCAAGTAAATTCGTTACAATATAAAAATAGATACTAGACCAGTCATTTAAGGGCCTACAGTGGGACTTTAAGATATGTTTATGGAAGCTTGCATGGGCCATTATTTTGGCATTGCATAAGTTTGCGTTCAGCGTGCCCAGTAGCACTACTGATCTAGCGTGATGAAATTACGTATCAGTGGAGTTATCGATGGTGTCACTTCTTCATCGGAAATCATACTTCTGACGAGATCATGTTCCTCCATATTTTTGCCGTGTCTACTAGGAGGCCGCCGTTGTGTGATGGTAGTATATTTTGCCGACCACACCGAAGATCCTAGGTTCAACCTCCAGGCAACAACATCTAAATTTTATAAACAAGTTTTTTTTTAGAAGAAAATTTCTCTAACGAAGTCGCCCATCGGCAGTGTATGGCAAGCACTCCGAGTATATTTGTGCCATGAAAAGCTTTCAGTGAAAACTCAGCTGCCTTGCAGATGCCGTTTGTAGTCGGCATAAAAGAAGTAGGTCGCGTCCCGCCAGTATGTAAGAAAAATTTCAAGGAGCACGAGGCAAATTGAAAGAGAAGATCGGCCTTAAATTTCCTCGGAGGTTATCGCGCCTTACATTCATTTTTATTTATTAACTAGACACTTCTCCAGAAGGTTCTCCAAAGTCTTTTTGTAGTCTCCAACATGCACAGTAAACAGAAATCAACAAAATGTTGTGGTCTCCTTTGTCTTTCGAAATGAGACCTGGAACTGCTGCTCATACTTGGTAGAAAATATTCTGTGACAAAGGCTTCAAGCAGCTATTTGCAGTAAATCTTACCTCTGCGTGTATGCCACCCAGCGCCTTTCCAGAATAGAAGTCTGTTTTGAGCTCTTCTTCGAAAAGGGTTGCACTTTGCGATATTCTGCAATACATCTCACATATTTTGCCGATAGCTTTTATGATTCTCCTTTTCCAGAGGCTCAAATTTTCAATTCATGCTTTTGCAAACTTTCGTAACATTTGCATATTATATTTCGAAGCTGTACGATTTTACTACTCTAACCTTAAGTAAGTAGCAAGTAAATACATGTTGCCTTCGCCGCTTCGTTTACTACTTTCGTCCTGTCAGCTCTCCAGCGGTCACCCATAACTACCTTTGGGAAAAACTTAGTGCTTGTAATCTCACTCATATGTTCCTATGTGACTCTTCTGGCTCTTCATCCAACAGAGTTTGCAACCATCATTCTAAAGCATATTTATTTGGGCACTGCAGTATCCAAAGTCCAACACTCAAAATTTTGGAGTTGTGGTAGTGTTGAATATGTCCAAAACGAAACTGAAATCAATCCCGTGGGCTTATTTCTCACTGCTGTTTTCTTTGGCATTCATTATTCGATATTTTGTGCTTTGGTAACTGCTGCAATGATTAGACTAAGTGAGGTCGTTGCTTAACATTCAATAGTGAAACATAAAAATTAATTGAATAACATGGTGGGGCGTAATATAGTAAACATAATATAGCATACAAGTATTTGACACATCACCAGGGATTCAAGGGGTTGACAAGCGCAATACAAAGCTTTAGAGCTTCAAAGCTTCCGCAACCCAATTGTCAACCTCACCTCACCAAAACCTTCGGGTACTGTCTTTATCGTTAATACAACAACAACAACAACACAACATAACATAAAATGAAAACAGATGATGCTTTATGAAAGTTATCAACCCACTATTGAATTGTA
The DNA here is from genome assembly GCA_029619165.1 of Eurosta solidaginis. Classification (NCBI taxonomy): domain Eukaryota; kingdom Metazoa; phylum Arthropoda; class Insecta; order Diptera; family Tephritidae; genus Eurosta; species Eurosta solidaginis. Next base: position 41,968 of record JARSSU010041792.1, on the reverse strand, counting down.
TAAAACAGCACTAAACAATGACAACATAAAATGTCACATGACATAACATAAACCAATGTCACATGACATAGAATCGCATGGAAATAAGTAAGAATATTTAAAAATTGTAATATAACGAAAATATGTGTTAAAATAAAGTTAATTAGTACTATTTGTCATAGCAGAAAATTCAAAACTATAACTTAATTCAACTTGGTTTGGGATAGCATAAAAATAAATTAGCATAACATAACATGATATTACAAACAAAAACAAAATATTATATAAAGCAACACAGCGCACTATATATAAATTGTAACTTGTCTGCTTTAACATAACGTTAAACAACGTGACCTGACATAGCATGGCATTACACTGGATTAGAAAACATGAAAATCACAGCACAACACAATATAACAAAAGTAAAAAAATCATTAATACACAAAAAAATATAGCAAACACAGCGTAACATAACACTAACTTTTCTAAATTTCGTTAATATATATCCCTTTTCTTACAGAGCTTATTCTAAAAATTAAGCTATTTGAACTTCTAATAAAAAGAAGTATAAGTAATTATACGTTGTCATCTTGTCATTAACACACCTTCGCGAATTCGGTGCAAAAAAAAATCGGAATTTTGTGACACTTATAAATGATTATGGCTTTATATGTTTTAAAATAACCAAAAAAATGTATAATCTCTTAAAACAACAAAAAAGAATAATTTGAATAAAGCTGAAACCACACAAAAATGTGCAGGCACAGAAGAAATGTGCAAATTTCAGCTTTTTTTCAACTAACAATGAACGACGCTGTTTTTGAACGTGTTTAATGCGTGTTCACACTTTGGGGCCAAATGCCGAGCGAATGATCAAAAAAAAATTATTTAAAAGAATGTGAAACAAGTAAGGAAGGCTAAGTTCGGGTGTAACCGAACATTACATACTCAGTTGAGAGCTATGGAGACAAAATAAGGAAAATCACCATTTAGAAAAATGAATCTAGGGTAACACTGGAATGTGGTTGTATGACATGTGTATCAAATGGGAGGTATTAAAGAGTATTTTAAGAGAGGGGTAGGCCATAGTTCTATGGATGGACGCCATTTAGGGATATCGCCATAAAGGTGGACCAGGGCTGACTCTAGAATTTGTTTGTACGATATGGGTATCAAATGAAAGGTGTTAATGAGCATTTTAAGTGGGAGTGGGCCTTAGGTCTATCGGTGGACGCCTTTTCGAGATATCGCCATTAAGGTGGACCAGGGGTGACTCTAGAATGTTTGTACGATATGGGTATGAAACGAAAGGTGTTACTGAGCATTTTAAGAGGGAGTGCGCATAGGTCTATAGGTGGACGCCTTTTTCGAGATATCGCCATTAGGGTGGGCCAGGGGTGACTCTAGAATGTTTGTACGATATGGGTATCAAACGAAAGGTGCTACTGAGCATTTTAAGAGGGAGTGGACATTAGGTCTATAGGTGGACGCCTTTTCGAGATATCGCATTAGGGTGGGCCAGGGATGACTTTAGAATGTTTGTACGATATGGTATCAAACGAAAGGTGTTACTGAGCATTTTAAGAGGGAGTGGGCATTAGGTCTATAGGTGGACGCCTTTTCGAGATATCGCCATTAGGTTGGGCCAGGGGTGACTCTAGAATGTGTTTGTACGACAAACTAAAGGTATAATGAGGGTTTTAAAAGCGAGTGGCCCTTAGATATATATGTGAATGCGTTCTCGAGATATCCACCAAAATGTGGACCAGGTGATCCAGAAAATCATCTGTCGGGTACTGCTAATTTATTTATATATTCAATGCCACTAACAGTATTCCTGCCAAGATTCCAAGGGCTGTTGATTTCGCCTTGTAGAACTTTTTCATTTTCTTCTACTTGATATGGTATGTGTCACACACATTTTACAAAGTTTTTTCCAAAGTTATATTTTGCGTCAATAAACCAATCCAGTTACCATGTTTCATCCCTTTTTCTCGTATTTGGTATAGAATTATGGCATTTTATTCATTTTTCGTAATTTATATAGTAATAGTAGTAACGTTCCTGCCAAATTTCATCGTGATATCTTAAACGAATGCGAAATTACAGCTTGCAAAACTTTTAAATTACCTTCTTGTAAAAGTGGGCGGTGTCACGCCCATTGTCCAAAATCTTACTAATTTTCTATTCTGCGTCATAACGTCAACCCATCTACCAAGTTTCATCGCTTTAACCGCCTTTGGCAATGAATTATCGCATTTTTTCGGTTTTTCGAAATTTTCGATATCGAAAAAGTGGGCGTGGTTAATGTCCGATATCGTTATTTAAAATAGCGATCTGAGATGAGTTTCCAGGAATCTACATACCAAATTTCATCAAGATACCTCAAAATTTACTCAAGTTATCGTGTTAACCGACAGACGGACGGACGGACGGACATGGCTCAATCAAATTTTTTTTCGATACGGATGATTTTGATATATGGAAGTCTATATCTATCTCGATTCCTTTATACCTGTACAACCAACCGTTATCCAATCAAAGTTAATATACTCTGTGAGCTCTGCTCAACTGAGTATAAAAAACACAAGTTAGAGGAAAAAAGTTGTGCACTCACACGACACCTAACATACCCAGCAGGGAAGTCAAAACTAGTGAAACATTTTTTTTCTAAATTTTCCTCCCGGTCGCCCTAGCAGGTCCCTCCAATTTGTTGGAAAAATTAAACAATTTTAATAATCTTAAACGAGCTCTAGGCCACACTTTAAATAAAATACACACACTTGTTGTATATATTTAGTGATGTGTTTAGGTCGATATTTCGATTTCAATTTGAAATCATCTTCAGGAATTCTTGACTTCACCTAGTCGAATACATCACTAAATATATACAACAAGTGTGTGTATTTTATTTAATGTGTGGCCTAGAGCTCGTTTAAGATTATTAAGATTATTTCAATTCAAAGGCCGAAAAAGCAACGGAAAAATTAAACAATATCACGACGCAGATTGGAAGATAAGATCGGCCTCAATCTAGTAGGAGATGTTCGCTCCGTTATTATTATTATGAATCACCCACGACTTCTGACAGTTTCACAACGCAACCCACTTTTCTATACCGTCAGTGAAGGAGTTGAAGCTTGCACAGGAGAGAGTCAAAATTGTCTGTCGTGCCTGGATAAGGTGAAGTTGGAAATACTTCTGAAGTGCATAAAGTTCGAAAGGTAATAGTCCATGGTACGGTACTCAATCAGGGCTCGGATGTTAAGATAACTTAAGAGCTCTTCGTAAACGCAAATGTCAGAAGCCTTTCCACATGTGATTCCCTCAAGCTACTTTAAAATAAGAATCATATGGACCTCAGCAAAGTAGAATTTCAGGTATCTGTTTTACGCATCTTGGATATGTACAATGGAGCATATATTGGACAATGAATCTATCGTAGTGCACTGTACGGAATGCAAAGTTGTTGCTCTGTTTTGTGCAGATGGCTCAAATTACCCAATACTGAGGAGATGCTACCTCTTGCTTGTTAGCTAAATTGTGCTTTTCAGGTGGGGTAACAAGTAATTTACCAACATTATTGGGCTTACTAAGGCACATTTATCCTCGATTAAGTACCTATCCTCTGTGGTGCAGGTTATGAGTGGTACGTCGGTTCACTTCTAAGTGACTTCCCAGCCAATCCAAGTCCTTACAGTTCACGCATACTTTCTATTCAAGGTCGATTACGCCTCCAAAACTCATTTTACGTCTGATACGGTATATAATGTCGTAGTATGGACGTAGAGAAAACACAGTCGGTTCAAAAGATAAAAGAAAACTGTGACTACTACTCGAAGCATGTGCGGGTCAATAATTAGTACCGACCTCTTCACCCTTACAGTATATTGAAGGTGGTGGTCTATGGCAGGACAATATCATCAGATTGTATTGAAGCACTTGAATCCAACTTTATAAATTCAAATATGGTTCAAAGTGTCGAGCCTCGCAGACGTGCATGAAGTACCCCAATATCTCTCTTAGATGAGCACCGAAACTCAGTAATAGTTAAGAGAGTTCATGTTCTTACAAAATGGTCAAGTAGGGACTGCTCTATTATTCAAGGGCTTGCGTAGCAACGCTCTTCCATGGAGCTTACGGCTTACCCCTACCCGTGGAAAATTCACCTCATTTATCCAGCGAAGCTCTGGGCTTGGATGACCGAAAAGCTTTATGTGGTCTTAACAAATCATGCTCCAGAAGGTCGAACTAGTTTCTTATTGTGCCATACTTCGGAACGTGGCAGATTAATATCTGGCAAGGAACTTATAAAGTCGGTAAAACTCATCAAGACCTTCGACGAGTTTTGTGTCGCTACGAGAAAAAAAGAGAAGATAGATCCATATGACCACCGCTTTGATAACTTCTGAAGAGAATCGAAGAACTCTGCAGTGAAAGTGCTTGCGGAGAATGCCAGAGTTCAACTTTTGTGACCATGGTATATGCCAAATTCAATTAAAAGTTGTCGGGTTGAGAGTGGTCTTATCGATTCATCACTTTCTTTGGCGATATCCAACACAGCAATCAATACAACGGGGAGTGAATCGTTTCTCGGCAGTCTCGGACAGCAGAGAGAAAATGAGTCTTTCGCCGTACAGCACATACCGTGGTCATTCATTGGACTATTATTGGGATACTATTTATCTACCTTCTCAAACAACCAATTCGTCCAAGATTGTGATCAATCTTATATAAAACTACTTTGCATGGGGTTCGAAATGAATATTAACGCTACAGGGTACGAACTCAGCGAAGCTTATACCAACACAAACACACAGAACTATCACAGTTAACATTTTTTAAGTCACAAGTCGACGAACAACCGGGCGGCAACACCACAGTAGGGAAGACGAATGAATAATAATAGTGTGCAATTAGTCAAGTCGTTATGCATGTATGAGTGTGTGTGTGTGTGCTTTTATCTATATGTGTGCTAAATAGAGCTTTCTTTCACATACGCCTGAGGAAAAAAGAGCACGGCGTATATAACTAGGCGAAAAATATAGCGCTTTAATATCCGTTTGCTGCAGAGTACATACACACGCGGTGTAAGCAACTCGCACACACACATAAATGAGTGTGATACATATGAACACTATCGCAAATGAATTTGTGTATGTCTTGCATGCTTTATGTTTTTCTAAGTGATAGCAATTCGTTTTCTTTCTTTTTTATTTGGTATGATTACAATAAATGAAAAGACAGCAGTGTAGCTTGCTTTGTTATTCTTGTAGTTAGGCGACATACACACATGGAGTCCTCCCACTTAATGTCTTCTTTATTACATGGAATTTATCATCAAAGCCAGGATTGTCCTGGATTCTCCTAGTAGTTCGTGTCATCTGAGATTAAATATGTACATTTGATTCCTTAATATTCTGTATAAATAAAATAAATTGTATGTATATGTGTAAGTATGGTGATGTGTATTTTTGTATGTGTGTTTGCAATTAAGGCATAAACATATGCGATTTCATAGATGGGTAGCCGCAGGTGGTTGCGGTCTTTTAGTTCGAGCAACAAAATTAGCAATAATGAAAATCTGAAAAAATGCATTTTATTTATAACGTTATTCCTAAGTCAACACACACACAGCTGAGTTCTACGAAAACAAAGCTAAGATAATAGCGATGGTAGTAAAATTTTCAAAATATGCATATCGAGCGCTTTTAGCAATCGTTAAGAATTTGAGTTTTCAAATTGTAAATTTACTTAAGACAAGCACAGCCGCTGGCCTCGAAATTATTATTATCAAAAGAACAGTCAAATATGCTGTATTATTCCTCACTCAAAAAAGTTGTCGTCCTTTCTCCATAAACTAAGTTAATTTTACCAAAAACTTCAGTGACTGATGGAAGGTTTTAGTAGGGGGCAAACTCCTGTAAGGGCGAAAGCAGCGACGTTGTAACCGCTGTCTAGAGAGTATTTAGTTTATGGATACAGCGATGTACTGAAAGGATGGTGAACCCGATCCCGCAAATCGATGATGATGGAATTTATATCCCCCCCCCACACGCGATTATGATGAAGTCAATAACCAGATTAAAAAACAAATAAGGAAGGCCAAGTTCGGGTGTAACAGAATATTACATACTCAGCTGAGAGCTTTGGAGACCAAATAAGGGAAAGTAACCATGTAGGAAAATGAACCTAGGGTAACCATGAAATGTTTTTGTATGACATGGGTATCAAATGGAAGGTATTAAAGAGTATTTAAAAGATAGTGGCCCTATAGGCGGACGCCTTTTTGTGAAATCAACATAAAGGTGAACCAGGGGTGACTCTGGAATGTGTTTGTACGATATAGGTATCTGATGAAAGGTGCTAATGAGTATTTGAAAAGGGAATGGGCCTAAGTTCTATTGGTGGACGCCTTTTCGAGATATCGCCATAAAGGTGGACCAGGGGTGAATCTATAATGTGTTTCTACGATATGGGTATCAAATTAAAGGTATTAATGCTGGTTTTAAAAGGGAACGCCCTTAGCTGTATATGCGAAGGCGTTTTCGAGGGTGACCCAGAACATCATTTTTAGGGTACCGCTAATTTGTTTATATATGTAATACCACGAACAGTATTCCTGCCATGATTCTAAAGGCTTTTGATTTCGCCCTGAAGTACTTTTTCATTTTCTTCTACATAATATGGTAGGTGTCACACAAATTTTATAAAGTATTTGCTAAAGTTATATTTTGCCTCAAAAAACCAATCCAATCACCACATTTCATCCCTTTTTTTCGTATTTGGTATAGAATTATGGCATTTTTTTCATTTTACGAAATTTTCGATATCGAAAAAGTGGGCGTGGTCCTATTCGGATTTCGCCTATTTTTACTACCAAGATAAAGTGAGTTCAGATAAGTACGTGAAGTAATCTTAGTAAAGATATATCGATTTTTGCTCAAGTTATCATGTTAACGGCCGATCGGAAAGACAGACAGTCGACTGTGTATAAAAACTGGGCGTGGCTTCAACCGATTTCGCCCATTTTAAGTGAAAACAGTTATCGTCATTGAAGTTATGCCCTTACCATATTTCACAAGGATTCGTAAATTTTTGTTCGACTTATGGCATTGAAAGTATTCTAGACAAATTATATGAAAAAGGTAGGAGCCACGCCCGTTTTGAAATTTTCTTTTATTTTTGTATTTTGTAGCACCATATCATTACTGGGGTTGAATATTGACATAATTGACTTATATACTGTAAAGATATAAAAATTTTTTTTAAATTTGAGTTAAAAATTTTTTTTGTTTAAATGGTCACTTTCGCCATCCGATTTTGCTAATTTTGACTTAGCGCACATATAGCATTAATGCCAAATTACAGCTTGGAAAACTTTTAAATTACCTTCGATTAAAAGTGGGCGGTGCCACGCCCATTCTCCAAAATTTTACCAATTTTCTATTCTGCGTCACAAATCTACCAAGTTTCATCGCTTTATCAGTCTTTGGTAATGAATTATCGCACTTTTTCGGTTTTTCTAAATTTTTGATATCGAAAAGTGGGCGTAGTTATATACCACGATTTAAGTAGTGATTTGAGATGAATACCAATGAGCTTACGTACCAAAACTCATTAAAACAGCTCAAAATTTACTCCAGTTATCGTGTGTACGGACAGACGGACGGACGGCCATGTCTAAATGGATTTCTTTTTTCGCCCAAATCATTTTTATATATAGAAGTCTATATCTATCTGAATTAGTATATGCCGTTAGGGGTACCGTTATGCGAACAAAATTAATATACTCTGTGAGCTTTGCTCAGCTGATTATAACAACAAGACCGCGGCGCTGATGGTTTGCCTGAGTTATTCAAATACGGCGGCGAGGATTGCTAAGGCACATCCATCAGCTTCTTTGAAGAATACGTTAGGACGATTGCATTCCTGACGATTGAAACCTTATGTTCTTTGCACAATCCACAAGAAGGAGGATCCTCCAAACTCCGCCAACATTCGCGGAATCAGCGTTCTTAATATAGCATATAAGGGCCTGTTAAGTGTATTGTGCGAACGATTGAAGCCCATCGTGAATCTTCTTATTGAACCTTAACAGTACCTGGTGAATCTAGCATCGACCGGATTTTCACACTGCTCCAAATCTTGCCAAAAACCCGCGGAAAATTTATCGACACACATTACCTCTTCGTCAATTTTAAAGCCCCCTCCGACAGCACGAAAAGGAGCGGCCTATATGCCGCTAAGTCTGAATTTGCTTTCTCCGCAAAACTTGTACGGCTACGCAAAATGATGTTAAGCAACACGATCAGTTCAGCCAAATTGTGAAGTATCTCTCCGGACCCTTCGAAACTAAACGAGTTTTGAGACAGGATGACCCACTATCGTGCGATTTCTCTAATTTGTTGCTGGATATACTTTTACTAACTGCAGGACTTAACCGCTCTGGAACAGTCTTCTAGAAAAATATTACTTGCGTATGCTGATAACATTGATATCATCGATCTGAACACCTGCGCCGTAAGCTCTGCTTACTCCAGACTAGAAAAAGAAGCGAATATTATGGATTTGGTGGTGCTTGAGAACAAAACGAAGTGCCTGCTGTCTTGGCAACCATGCTACTGTGCAGAAGCATGGGCCATGACATCATTATATGTGGCGGCTCATGAAGTATTCCTGATAAAAGTTCTTCGAAAGATTTTCGGCCCTCTACGCGATGGCGAGTATCGAATAATTATGAGCTGTACGAACTTTATACAGCTTCTAAGCTGGCTAGGGCTTGTTATTCGAATGAAAGATGAAGCTCCGGCTAAGAAAGTATTCTCTCTCCGAGGCGGCACATGTACTCAACATTCAGGGATCTCTCAGCATTCTAGCTTAAGTATTAAAATATATATAGTCAATTGCAAATTAGTATCGGCACCACAAAAAAAAATTAACCCTTGGTGATATCAAGAGCGAAACTGGGACAAAGACCTAAACTGAATTCACACCAAAATTTAAAAAAAAATTAAGACTATACCGAATTCAAGTCGAAACTGAAGTTGTGCACTAAACTGAACACATACTAAGGGACAGATTCTCCTTAAAGGATCCAGGCCCCGAGTATTTTGAAAATGTGATAGGGTAAGGGAGAGTGTACAGATTCCAAAAATACCACACGCACTTTCGGAAGCCTTATAGTTTTTTACGTTTGACATAAAGTAACTTTACAAAAAATTTAATTTTCAAAAGTATACAAGACTTCTTCATAAAACATCGTTTTGCAAGGATGGTTTTCGGCGGAACTTGAAAAAAATAACACTGCGCCGATCCAACACTGGCTATGCCATGCAGAGCTAATGCTAAGAGTTTAACGGAACGCAATATATCTAAGCTGAGACCTTTTCTTGTGCCTGGATTGGCTGAGTGCTAATCAAACCTTCACCGGGCAATTCTTTTATCTCACCTTTTTATACTCAGCTGAGCAGAGTTAACAGAGTATATTAATTTTGTTCGCATAACAGTAATCCGTAAGGGAATACACTAATCGAGATAGATATAGACTTCTATATATCAAAATGATCTGGGCAAAAAAAGAGTTTCATTTAGCCATGTCCGTCCGTCCTTCCATCCGTCTGCCTGTCCTTTACACAATAACACCAGTACATTTTGAGGTATCTTGATGAAATTTGGTACGTAGGTTCCTGAGCACACATCTCGCTATTTAAAATGGACGAAATCGGATTACAAAAATGCCCACTTTTTCGATATCGAAAATTTCGAAAAACCAAAAAAGTGCGATAGTTCATTACCAAAGACGGATAAAGCGATGAAACTTGGTAGGTGGGTTGACCTTATGACGGAAAATGGAAAATTCGTAAAATTTTGGACAATGGGCGTGGTGCCGCCTACTTTTAAAAGAAGGCAATTAAAAGTTTTCAAGCTGTAATTTGGCAGTCGTTGAAGATGTCATGATGAAATTTGGCAGGAACGTTACTCCTATTACTATATATGTTGTGTAAATAGAAACTAGCAAAATCGGGTTTAAAAGTCATATTTTAACAAAAATTTTAATATCTTTACAGTATATAAGTAAATTATGTCAACATTCATCTCCAGTAATGATATGGTGCAACAAAATACAAAAATAAAAGAAAATATCCAAGTGGGCGTGGCTCCGCCTTTTTTCATTTAATTTGTATAGTATACTTTGAATTCCATAAGTCGAACAAAAATTTCCAATCCTTGTGAAATTTGGTAGGGGTATAGTTCCTATGAGTGTAACTGTTTTCTGTGAAAATGGGCGAAATCGGTTGAAGCCACGCCCAGATTTTATATACAGTCGACCGTCTGTCCTTCCGCTTGGCCATTAACGCGATAACTTGAGCAAAAATCGATATATCTTTTCTAAATTTAGTTCACGTACTTATCTGAACTCACATTATCTTGGTATTAAAAATGGAGGAAATCCTATGACCACGCCCAATTTTTCGATATCGAAAATTACGGAAAATATAAAAAAATGCCACATTTCTATACCAAATATGAAAAAAGGATGAAACATGGTAATTGAACTGGTTTATTGACGCAAAATATAACTTTAGAAAGAAGTTTGTAAAATGGGTGTGACACCTACCATATTAAGTAGAAGAAAATGAAAAAGGTTTGCAGGACGAAATCAAAAGCCCTTGGAATATTGTCAGGAATACTGTTCGTGGTATTACGTATATAAATAAATTAGCGGTACCCGACAGATTATCTTCTGGGTCACCCTGGTCCACATTTTGATCGATATCTCGAAAACGCCTTCACATATACAACTAAGGGCCACTGCCTTATAAAATTCTCATTAACACCTTTCATTTGATACCCATATCGTACAAACACATTCTAGAGTCATGCCTGGTCCACCTTTATGGCGATAACTCGAAAAGGCGTCCACCTATAGAACTAAGGCCCATTCCCTTTTATGATACTCATTAGCACTTTTCATTTGATAGCCATATCGTACAAACACACTTTAGGGTCACCCCTGGTCCACCTTTATGGCGATAACTCGAAAAGGCGTCCACCTATAGAACTAAGGCCCACTCCCTTTTAAAATACTGATTAACACCTTTCATTGGATACCCATATCATACTAGCAAATTCTAGAATCATCCCTGGTCCATCTTTATGGCGATATCTCGAAAAGGCGACCACCTATAGAACTATGGCCCACTCCCTTTTTAAATACTCTTTAATACCTTCCATTTGATACCCATGTCACATTCCATGATTACCCTAGGTTCAATTTCCTACATGATTACTTCCCCTTATTTTGTCTCCAAAGCTCTCAGCTGAGTATGTAAAGTTCGATTACACCCGAACTTAGCCTTCCTTACTTGTTTTAATTTTTACTAACGAAATAATACTCCCAACCTGAGATAAAGCAATGAAGCGTTTCTAATAATCAGCCGACCAATCTTAATATCATCTAATTTCCGAATTTATCCCAAATATAATCTCTGAGACTCCTAAACAAGGTAACTTAATTTGATCACTTTAATGCAGATACACAATCTTACAATAAAATATTTCAAAAAGAGTAAAATTCGTATAATTCACTTCAGCGTGACAACATCTTTTTCATTACTCTTGCTCTTCCCGCTTCTCCCCTGCCTCTTGCGGCTATCAAGAATCTTGTACTTGAATATCAGGTATTCACGGACCAACACTCATTCACTGCATATTAAATGATTTCATAAATTACACAGAAGACTGAGAAAGTGTCGGTCGCATCAAGATGAACTACTGTCGCCAGTATTTTAATTTATTTTTACCGCGCACTTGAATGCATTACAATGGCCACCAACTCTGGTCGACAAATGAAGCGCTACGCTACAATTTATAAGAAATGTGTAAGTGTAAGTGTGTTTATCGCGCTGTTTTAGTGCGTGTTTAAAAGGTGTAAGTAATGTATCAAATTCTGACAGAATGGTAAAGTGGCAAATGGCGATGGTAAGTATGGTAAATTATATTGTAAGTGAGTGAAGGAGAAGAACAAGTAAAACGATGCCACCAAGAAAGTGCTTGCCATTCCAACCTTTTCATTTCATGTTTTGCGAACAAATGTGGGAATGGGAATGGCTATTCAACCTTTGGCATGCTGCACCACCAGAAAATGATAAACGCACATACCTGTTATGCAAATTGTTCGCGGCACGTAAATGAAATGTAATATTTTTTATGAGATTTATGCTTCAAATCGCTTGCGGAGAGAAAACACGTAAAATGGTAAAGGATGGCGTTAATATAAAGGAGGTGCGGTTGGAATGTAGGGGCATGCCGGACAAGATTATTGTCATGTCTTCTTGGATTGTCTTATCAGTTATGGTGCAAGAATAGTTTTGTAAAACACAACTGGTAGAGAAGTCTAAATGTAAGCGAAGTCGACTTTGAAGGAGTAAGCCGGACATGTCTTTGATGTATGTCAAGCAGACGTGAAGTTTTTAAATATTTTTGAAGCTGCATATTACAATTTGACAAAAATTATGGGCAGCGCATGTGCACAAAGATATGGCCAGATTTTTAGCTAGGGTGCAAACCAGTCATGAAGAACAAACTGGTTTGCTAAGCCTCGGCACTACATCCAACAAACACGAGGCTCTCCCACTTAAACCTAACGTCTCCTGATCCATTTTTTTTTCAGAACCTTGAACAGCGTTTATCTTTACTTCAGGTACGGAACCGTGATATATCCAATTTGCCTATTTTCCAGTCAGTTTGCTGGGTTACCGCCTTTCTATTGTGCTGTGTGTGGTGATAGAGTACATCGCCTCCTACGCCAAAGGTCCTGGATTTAAGTCCTGGGCAAATTATCATAAAAACCTAAAAAAAATTCAATTAGAAAAAGTTTTTCTTGCGTTTTTATCGTACATGAGCCAATTATCACACAGGATGCTCCCCAAAAATGTTGAGAAAGGGGATCCATAAACGAGTGTTCAAGGAAGTCGAGGATTTCAGCCCACCTGAAAAGTTTAACAGCAAAACCCTTCATCTTTAATGGCTGAAGACAGTTATCTTTCGAGGAAAATCCATATTTCCAGGCATTTGTTGTATATGTAGATCAACAGTTTGTGGCTGTTAACTGCTACTAAATTATTGCATCCACTGCCTTTAAACAACACAATAACCTCCTTTATAACTATAAAGTACAAAATCTAGCATTTCAAGGCTTCAGACAATATCCTTCCTCCTCAAGTTTCCATTGACCCACATATTCCTCTTTTTTCACCCAAAATTGCAGCATCTGTCTCTAAGCTACGCCACGTATCACTTGCAGGCATGCGCATCAAGACAACAGCGACATCGACTATTTCGTTAACTAGAAATAAATACTTACCGCGATTTTCTTCCGAGGAAATTTAGGCCGAACTTCTGTTCTAGTTATCGTCGTGCTTCTTTTACTTTTTATGCCGACTCCGAGCGGAACTATAATGTAGCTGAATTTCCGGTGAGAAACTTTACATAACAGAAATACTCGTACACCCAGTGTGGCAGAATGTGCCAAAGCACTGCCGAGGGTTTTAGAAACTTTTTTTCTACCAGTAAACCTTTCTTCAAACTTTTTGATGTTCTTTTGCCCAGGAATTGATCCCACACTTTCGATATGGTACGCGAAGCACATTACCACACCACGACGGCCACTCTTACATTACAATCTAATATTCTACAGCTCAACTGTTAGACACTAGCTGGAAAGAGCCTAGAATGTAGTTTTTCATGAATCAGAATAAGATTTGCATTGTATGTAGGTAGATGAAATGGCAGCTATTTAAAGCCGCTTTGATGCCATGTAACTCGTCTAAAAACCTACGGAGTATTACGGTTAATGTTATACAACCAGCCAGAGTTGTTGATAAAATTAAGAATATTCGGGATTGCTATCACAGATAACCCTCTGAGGTGTTCTAGAAACGGGGTTCCAAATAACCTTAGCCGGGCTCTAGCTATAACCGGGCATTTACACATAAAGTGTTCTACTGTCTCTCTGGCATATGGCTAGTTTCAGCTTCTGCAGTAGTCGTTATACGGAATGCCCATCTTTCCGCATGCGTACCTATTGCCCAATTACCGGTGCAGACTGCTATCAGTTTGCGTGTGTTAGCCCTGTATTTGTTCAGAAAGACTTCTTTTCCTCCTTCCATCATAGTTTGGCCAAATGGATTTTGATATTGCACAAGTGGTGATGTTATTCCACTTGTTTTGTGCTTTCTTCAAGTAGAAACTTTGGATATTCCCCTGGCTACTGCTAGAGGTATGCCTACTTCGACACTGGTTATTTCCTCGGTCATCACCGATGAACCCTTGCGTGCGAGCTTGTCGGCTTTCTCGTTACTCTCTATCCCCTATGCCCTGGGACCCAGATAACGCATAGTTCTAGAATGGTGGATAACTGGGATATGAGTTGCTTACAAGCCCACACTAATTTTGAGTTAATATGTGGCGAGGAAAATGCTTTTATCGCTGCTTGGCTATCCGACAGGATGCAAACTTTACCAGCTACCCTCAAGCCCTCCAGTGATTTGCAGGCTTGGCAAATCGCGAGGATTTCTGTTTGAAACACGCTGCAGTGCGATGGGAATCTGGACGATGCAGACAAATCTAGGGACTCAGAGAAGACTCCGGCCCCCACTCCCGATTCCATCTTGGAGCTGTCAGTATAGATTTGGATGCCGTCTACACTTATACCCGGTTTCTCTTCCACTCGTTCCTGCTTGGAATGGCGGTATTACAACCGTACTCAAACTTCAGTTTGCGAGGGTAGTAATCTGTCTTAGTACTATATGTACCATCCGGAAGTTTCTTTAGGATACAAATATGCCCTTGCCAAACCCAGACTCCCTGAGTCTCAGTGCGGTTTGTGACGATGTACAAATTATATGCAAGTCGATCGAAAGCAGGTGTAAAATGGAGCATAAAGCAGCTGTGGGGCAAGTGCGTCCGGCCCCTATCCGGCCCCGCTCTTCGATGCATACTTTTCAATTTAACTTGCAGTCAATTGTTAGTCCCAGATACTTGGTACTCGATGACAGGGTTAGTTGCTGCCCGTTTAGGAATGGTAGTCTGAAGGCTGGTGGCTTGTACTTCCTCGTGAAGAGAAGCAGGTCGGTCTTGTCGGGATTTAACCTAAGGCCACATCCCTGTGCCCACCTGCTGCATTGTACTACACAGCAAACATCGTTGGAAAGTAATGGTAGACAGTTCTATCTACTCACCTAACTGGTAGCGTATAGAAAAAGGATAGCCAAAATCCCAATAAAAGTTTTGGATATGTTGCTGTTATCAGGGTTGTCAGTTCATCTGTGTGGGCAAAATATGCCCATGCATAAGACACTTGGTTATGTCCACAATCTCTCTCCTCCACCTCTGCACACTCGACTCTTTAGTGCGATCAAGTTTTTCTCAACAGCTATAGTTTTGTTGCTTTTTAATAGCCTATCTTTTTTGATTGCAAAGTCTTGGGGTCTTTGTGGTCAGTTATTTAGATGTCTGGTAAGAGCGGTTACTGGTGCGATCATTGGAATTGTTCTATATATCCGTGATCTCACGGTGCTGTACTTACCACATCAAATTGCAGAGCATTCGACAATATGGGTAAGAACAACTTATATCTAAAACAGGTCACCAATCTACGCAGATTTCGTATGTATGTAAGATATAAAGGGAGTTGATCATTCGAATATTGCAGACGTCAATATTTCAATCCTGTCGTATATTATTTACTAAAATCACAAAATTTTATGAAACCCAGCTTAAAAATTGCACATCAAATATTCACACTCTTGTCTTTATGCTCCCACAAAACTCACTTGAGTGGCAAACACCAGAAATGCATAACATTAACATATATCCTTATTTAAATAGCTAAATTCATATTCACACATCTCTTAGGAGAACGGTTGCATGCAACATGTCATTTGACAGTTAACACGTTGCAATTTCCACCGCACTACAAGCTGGTACATTTCCGCATACACGGCGTAACAAAAATTACGAAATAAAGGGAAAGACAACAATGATGACGTTCGCAAAAATATTTTCCTTGCATATGTAAGTATATGTGTATGCACTATTATTTATGTAATGAAGTATGTAAAATGCAAAAATAAATTAGAGAAAACAAGTTGTAATCATTTCAAGCGTGTAAAAACTCAAAAAATAAAAGGAAAATCTCTAAACCGAAGCGGAAGACAGCTTTTATGATACAGACTGTGGCAAAATATGGTAGGATTTACTTCAAGGTAGACAGCGTGGTACAAGGAAACAAGGCGCATACACCGACATGCATATCTATACAGCGATGGGGAAAATAATATAACCACCAAGCATGATGCTTTAGGGATCTGACCCTATTAGAGAAAGATGCGAGTTTTTCTGATGCAGTTTCTTATGCGTAGTGTGGGACAAACTTTTTTTATTGGGTCTTTAAACCTGTTTATGGAAAACTTTTTATGTGTGAATATATTTGCTCACGGTACTCATATTTTCTAATAACTCACGCAGAATGTGAGCATAAGGAAATTGTAAGCGTAAGCATAGTCTTTGGAAGTGGTATACTATATGGGAATGTAGAACTTAAATGTAAGTGTAGTATCCGAGATTGCTGCGATTTGCTGCTTATAATAGAATGTCAGTGCAGGTGTGGTTAGCCATCGATGAGGCATAGACGAGTTATCAATTTGTTGTCGAAGTGCTTTAAATTTATTATCGATATCAAAAGATATCAGAGAGTTACGGATATTTTACGACTCCTTTTCGGCTTTTTATCGAAAGTATATGGATTATATAAACAATAACAAATAAAAATAATAAAATTATCGATTTTTTATATAAAACTTATCGATATGTTATCAAAAGGTTATCGATTTTTTTTAATGTATCGATTGGTTATCAAAAAGTGATGGTATCAATAATTTATAGGTTATTTTAATATCGAAAAGCTATCGGCTATTAGGCGGCCGCCGTGGTGTGATGCTAACTGTTAGTGTTTCGCCTACCACACCGTATATCGTGGGTTCAACACCCGGTCAAAGCAACATCGTAATTTCAATGAAAATTCATCTGCCTTGCAGATGCCGTTGGTAGGTCATCGCTCCTTGCATTTATTAATGTTTTCTATCAACTTTTCGTCGAAAATTTATCGATATGCTAAGAAGTCATCCAAAGTTATCGATTTGTTATCAAAAATTTATCGATCAAAAGTTATTTATTGTTATCAAAAAATTATAAATTTACTTTATCGACTATATATCGAAAAGCTATCGATATGTTATCACAACGGTCTGTGGTATCGAAAAATTATCTAAAATTAATCGAAATGTTATCGATTCTTCTTTTGATACCGTCCGTCGTTCCGAGCCATAAAATCACAGCAGGTGTGATGAAAGACTTACAGAGGGTGCATTTTTTCTCCGTGAGAGTACTTTACATTTCAATTGCTCTCTCAGTCCAAAATAGCACTTATTGGTCTGATTTCAAAGCTGACATTGATTTCAACGTTAATGCGAGCTACCAGGTAGATGATGCGTGATATGCTATTCACCGCTTTTACTGTTAGCGAGTTTATTAGGTACTCAGATGGTCATGCGGCTGTGAAATTACTAGCCCTGCTGTCGTGAGGTCCAGTGGCGTTAAGGATTACCTGGTCTTACTCGCAGTTGCATTGAATTAGTTTACGATTGCAATTTTCTATGTGCCAGGATAGCTTTACGCACTCATCTGACTCCTTGTTTCTAGCTAGGAAAGCGTTAAAATAAATCAACCTCATGGTTTTTCAGAGTCCATTGTGATATTATTATTATTCCGCATAGTAACAGTTGTGTTGACTGCATGTAGAATGGCGAAGAACAATTATCCACCTACAGCTGTCTGGTTTTGCGAAAACAAAGCACAAATTTCTAAGCCTAAATCGAAGCAAGTACTTCGTTGGAAAATGTGTTAACACAACGGACCATTAAAGCTGCAAGTGTCTCGTAGTTGATCGAACCAAATAGCTGCTGGCCAGAAAATTGTATTTAAACATGATCCTCATTAATAACGTATGTAATCGGGTTTCGTAAAAGTATCGGGATAGGAAAAGTACCCGGCTCAAAAAAAACTACATGAAAAGGGACCGGTTCTGAAAAAGTGTCTAGTTGTAAAATAAAGGCTCGGATCCGTAAAAGTACCCGGCTCTAAAAAAAGTAGCCGGTCTTAAAAAGTAGCCAATACCGGAAAAGAGTCCGGTTTTAAAGAAAAGTGTCCGGTTATAAAATAAAGTCTCAGGTCCGGAAAAGTACCCGCCTGTAAAAAGTAGTCGTATCTGAGAATCCACCTGGTTCTCAAATAGCATTTAGGGCTGAAAAACGGTCCCGGTTATGAAAAGTTCTTTGAAAAAGTACGCGTTTCCATAATAGTATCCAGGTCTAAAAAGTATCTGTATCCGAAATAGTCACGGTTATGGAAAAGTACCAGATTCTTGCAAAAATCTCTTCGTTCTTATAGAATGAATCTATGTTGCTCATCTACTTAAAAAACGCAGTTTTTGATAGTACATGGTTCTTAAAAAGTAGCCGGATTTGAAAAAAGTATGCCAGATCCGTAAAAGGTGCTGTATGAAAAATTACAACAATCCGCAAAACTACGCTGTTTTAAGAAAAACCTTTATTCCAAAATACATATTTCCGACAAATTACTCGGTTTTCAATAAGAACCCTATTCTTTAGAAAGTACTTGGTTATTATACTGGCTGTGAAATGTACCTGGTTAATAAAAAAGGATACGGCTCCGCAAATCTACCCGGTTCTAAATGAGTTCCGATATATAAAAATACCAAGATCGCGAAAAATCGCCTTTCTGAAATAGTACCGGGTTCTACAAAAGTACCTGTATCCGAAAAATTACCCGGTTCTGAAAAAGTTCTCGGTTGTTATGTAAGTATGCCACTAATTTCTTCAATGGTGTCATAATTATTTTAAATGTGACATATACCCCCAATTCCAATATGGATATTAATTTAAAAAACCATAACCAACACTCGACAACACTTCATCTTACTATTATTTAGCGCAACACTGTATATAAAAGTTCTCATGTGAATTTAAATATGTCTGTATAATATGAGAACTCATTGCATAAATAACACCCTGTGGAGTGCTGTAAAAATTGCAACAACAACAATAACAGTTACCTCAGCAACAACAGCATTAACATGTCATGTAAAACGTTGGAATAACCATACAAGTGTGCAAGTGGGTGGTACCTCAAGCTACTTACACCGGCAACAACAACAACGCTTATACATTCAAATGCAATGCAACGAGGCGTATGTCGGCTGCAATTTGCCTTGGAGCGCTGTCACTGTTGACATTGTAATTGTCATTTTGACTATTGTTGTTGTCGTTGAAGTTATAGTTATTGTAGTTGTAGTTGTTGTCACAACTAGTTTATGCTTAAGCGAATTGCAATTGCAATTTCAAAATAAGCCGCTGTTTGTTTATTCAAACGGATGTAATACTACAAATAAAAATACTCGCACACACCCACACACACACACACACATACACAAGCATACATATTACGCTACTATTTGTAAAAATGAATACTTTAGTACATACTACAGCATAAGCATATTTATTTCTTTATTTATTTGCATATTGTTTTGTGTCATTCCAATTGTTCTCGCCTTTGTTGTTGATGTTTTGTATATTCCAGGCATTTCCTGTATGCACTTTATAACTCGCTTAACAGCAAAGCAACTGTTAAACAAACAAAACAATGAAACTGCAAAAAAACTATCAAGTAGGGGACAAACAAAAGTGAAAAAGACACACTTACGTAATAATAGATTCGCCCGAGGATTTTTGCTAAAATATTTATTCATTCCACAAGATAGTCATTCATGAATTCTGAAGTATTTGCTATGGTAACAAGCTAATGCAATTTTTTATATATGTATTTGTTGACCCGGCAGACGTTGTCCTGCCCTAAATTTGGCCTATCTGCATACAGTTTAATAAGCTTTTTCTCCCCCCTCTTCACTTTTTCCTAATCCTTTTATTCACTCATTCCTCCGTCTTTTTCGCTTCATTTATCTCCATCTTCGTCTCATTCTATCTCTTTCTCAATATCCTTCTCTCTTTTCCCTTCTCTCAATTCCTTCTCATTCTTCTGCATCCCTTATTGCCTGTCCCAGAGGGTGGTATGTATTCTATTTCACTCCCAGTCCCAGTCCCACTACGAGTCTCAGTCCCAGTCTGTCTCCCGATAATATATTACTCTGTACTAAGGCACTCATCAACAGCTTTCATTTGATATCCATATTGTATAAACACTGTCTAGGTATTCACTGCCCACGGTTTGTCCTATATCTCGAGACCCTAGTCACCCAGGGGTATGAAAATTACCTTCTACTAAAGCACTCATCAACAGCTTTCATTTGTTATACATATTCTATAAACACATTGTAGGGGTACTCGGGTCCACGTTTCGGCCTATATCCTATGTAGTAACCACCGCGTGAGGTTTACGCAACTTGTGTGAAAGTTTGAACAAAATCGACCCATGCATCTCTCCAAACACCGGCGACCAACTAACGCATATTTTAGCCTTTCTTTTTATATATATAGATTTTTTTTTCACACTTCACTGTAATATTAAAACGAAATGCAGATTTTCGTTGCTTTTGAAATTCGGCTTAAAAATTGCACATGGTACAGCTAAAGACTCCCCTGAATTAAAAAAAAATTTCATAGTACCTCTAAATCGCGAGCCCCCTAAGAAACCCCCCCCCCACCCTCTCGGCGGGCATGGTGATGTTCTATACTTAAGCGACTATAAGACAAAACAAAAGAGGGCGAAATGGCAAACAAAAAAGAATAGTAATCTCTCTGCCGGTGAAGGTAAGCTATAGTCTACGGTAAAGTCCCCAATTATATCCGATTAAGCACATTGACAAGGAATCCAAGGGGTCGATAAGCGCAATATAAAGCTTTATAACTTCAAAGCTTCCGCAACCCAATCGTCCACCTCACCTACGCGAGGTGAATCCTGTTACAAAAATGAATGTGTCATACACATATTTAGCAGAAGAATCTCTGACAACCCCAAGTTCCTCATAGAAATATTGGGTGAGGGGCGAGATAGCCTAGAAGGTTTTTATGTGGTCATATAAATCGTTCCGGATATGATCGGGCTAGTAACTTACGGATCTATATCCGGCAAAGGACCATCAACATCGAAAATACATGCACATTGACAAAATATGCATCACTTTTGGCGAAGAAGAGCTCGAGCGTTTTTTGTCGGAAATATGTAATGCATTCCACGTTTGAAAAAATCTTGACGGCGGGCCAACAGACGAGCATAAAAGCCTAAACAAAGCGGGTCCCCTATTACCTTCACCACCAACGAGGTTGAAGAAGCCATCGAACATGCTAAATCATCCAAAGAAACGGGCACAGACGTTATAGCCATGCCGATGCTTTAAAATCTTGGCAATGAGGGCTTCAAATATTTAGCAAGTATCTCCAAACTCCTACCGTCCATTATCCCAAAAATGGTGAAGGTGGTACCGCTACTAAAGCCTGGAAAACGAGTTATCCTAGGAGAATCATATCGTCCGATAACTATCCTATCATCAGTGGCCGAGACGCTCGCAGCCATTATGCTCCCCTATTTCGCCGCAAAACTGCGGCTTGCCAATCATCAGCATTACTTTGAAAAACTAGGTAGCACTTCCACGGCCCTTAGCACCGTCAAGATACAAAATAAATTGCGGATTGAATCGAAAACCCCACCACAGAACAGTACTCGTAGTGCTCGTCATATCAAAAGCTTTAATACAGTCAACCACGACACATTACTGCAAAACTTGGAAAAGCCCACCCTTCCTCCTAGTCGTAGAAGACGGACTTTAAATTTTCTATCTGGCCGTCAGGCATCGGTGCAGTACAGGACCGTAACATCTAAACCTAAAAGAATTAAAGAAGGGGTCACCAAAGTGTTGTCCTATACCCGCTTTTGTTTGAGTTTTGTATATCCACTAGACAAAGTTACTATTGAATCCTACGCCGATGACTGCGCGATAATGGCTACAGGTCTCGACACACCCACTCATTAGATATGCAATTAAATATACGACTATCTCTCTAATATCCCCAGTTTCTTTGCCTTGCGAAACCCGACATTGTCGACGAACATCATAAGAAAAGTCGTCGTCTATGGCATTACGCTACCGACTGTCTTACATCCAAAAACACTGGGTTTGACGTTCGATCAGGATCTTAATTTTGGCGAGCCTGCATTTTCAAAATCAAAACCCAAAATCCAGAGCCGTCGTAAAATCTAAAGTCTGTTGCCAGTAGCACTTGGAGTAAAGATAAAGGGACGATCATTACCACTTACAAAGAAATTGGCCGGCCGCTTCCATATCATGAGTCCCGGATATTGGCGCTGAGCCTGAAGCTATAACAAATTTCATAGTCATGAACGAACTTGTCATCATTTCTTGTCTCTACCCATAAATTTGCGGATAAATCAGAGCCTAAAAGTTTACCATCACAGTGGGTTTCAACCCTTGGCACAACTTGCTTGGCACGTCGTTAGAAGCCTACCTACATTTTGCAGTTTTCAGGACCACCTTTATGTGAATTTGGGACGTCGTTTGACTATTTTAATTTTGTACCGTCTTCGAGTTGGGGCTTCGGGTCATCATCTTCCCTGGGATCATCAACGCTGCCTACATTTAAGAGAGCGGGCGGTATTATTTCGCTCACAATCTTAGCATTTTGGGGTTGACAGATCAGCGGGTTTTAAACCTTCCCTCTTTCGTCAAGCTTCTTGGCCAAATTTTCGATCTCTGCTACTTTTGGCTGGTATCTCTCACCATCGTTTGAAGAGTTCCTCACTCCTCTTTAAATGGCGTGACTTCGTCGGTACACGCGCATCCGCATCGAAACTCTACGTGACGATGAGTCGATAAGAAATCAAATCGATAACTTGTTAATAACAAATCAATATTATTTTGAAAATCAATCGATAGCTTTCCCATAAGAAGTCGATAACTCGTCTATAGCAAATAAGTAACACTACTACAATAGCACTGCTACAATAATACCAACAAATTTCACAATTTTGATAACAAATTGATAAAGCATCGATAACACACTTATACCAAAACTCGATGAAAAGAAATTTATAACATTCCCGTCGATGATAAACTGATAACCTTGCGTTGATTTCACACTTATCAACTCTGTAACTAACATTGCTCTCACATTGCGCTACTGTGTATTGACTACAGTTACGCTTTCATCACACTAGGCCTGCAGTTATATTTTACGTATATTCCTTCATATCAGCATTCCCTCATATAGCATACCATTTCCAAAGACCGCACTTACGCTTACACTTGCACTTACGCTTGAACTCGCGGATGAAATAGCTAGCAAAGGTTCCGATTTAGACATAAGTGAGGTAGACAGCTCTGTCTGACCACCACTGAGTTATCTCCTTGGAAGAAAAATGTTGCTCATACGTCACGTAGTACAAAAATATCACACTCAGTACTCTGTATCGTTATGCATGTAAAGGGACTTCGCTTATCAAAATCATATAATAATTGAAATATTTAAACTTTGACTTCTGTATTCGTTTATTGACTATATTATCAATGTTATTATTTCAGAATCAAGAAAAGTTGTTGCTGTTAACCGAACTCTCATCAAACATACAATCAGATATGCCTGTATAAACACCACACGATACGAAATACATATAAGCTTATGCGCAAAAGTCAAACCTGTCTTACGATGAGCAGTTCAGCAAGACAGCTGTCACAGCCGTCTAAACGCAAACTTGATAAGGTAGACAATTCAACAACAAGAACTTTATCTGAACGTCAATGTGACCACTTAAATTTAACTTTTCAATTATATACTTCGCACTTTGCGCCAATCACTTCTACCACACAATGTCTGTGCGTCGTCTTTATTGTCACACTTTATTTTGTTCATATTTTTGTGCAGAATTTGATTGTATTAGTTCTTGAAAGTGTCTGCAGATTGTTGATACCAACACACATGCACATTCACACAAGTACAATGAATAAATACTATGAAGGTGACAATTCTTACGATTAAAACTTAACAAGTTGTCAATTGACATTGACAATGCCATGGTTTACCTTAAGTTGTATTAAAGTTTTTATTGCCTACTTCTCCAAGAAATTGCTCTACGGTTAGTCAGTTCTGTTGCTTTTCTTTTTTATAGGTTTTATCTTATACGTATTTGTTCTTTGTAAGTTCTTCTTGTCTTGCTTGAACTCTTGTAAAATATTTAAATTACGTCCGCAAGTATTTAAACGTTAAGTTTGGATATGACAAATCGACACCAATGGGATGCTACCCTACTATATTTCAGGCAGAAATTAATAAAATAGAAGTGGGCGGCAGAGAATTTCTGCGGAGAGCATCTACATTATGTCGGACAGCCAGGCGGCCCTGCGTGCCTTGCAATCCTACACAGTTAAATCTAAGCTAATGGATGACTGCATTGAAATCCTTAATGACCTGGGAGCCAAAAACAAGGTTTTGTTAGGATGGGTTCCCGGACATCGGGAACATGTAGGTAATGAACATGCAGATTACCTAGCAATGTAGGGTGCTATAGCAACATTCTATTGCCCAAAACCCTTTCGTGGACTCACAAAAGCACACACCAGGGAAACCATAAGTAACTGGGAAGCTAAACAATTCAAATGTCGCTGGATTGCCTGCGCAGGGCAAAGACAGACCAAACTGTTTATACTTTGGGCAAAGAAAACATCAGCCAAACTCGTTAAACTAAGCAGGGAAGACCTAAGGACTCTCGCTGGGTACTGTACGGGACACTGCGGCCTACGATATCACCTAAGTAAGCTAAATCTATCTGATACTCAAATTTGTCGTTTCTGTGATCTGTACGATGAAATGCCGGTTGACATTCTCTGCAAATTCGTCGCTCTGGCAAAGCGGAGACTCTTCCATCTAGGTGATGTGAGTCTTAGTTCCTATGTGATATGGACTAAAAAGGCTGAAGAGGTACTTTAATACATCAAAAGCTTTCACATACAAAATTAGGCTGATCCCGAGTTAGGTAATCTCTTAGTTTTGTAGCGGCGCCATCTTTCTCAAGAATAACAAAAGAGGACAGTGACGAATTGACGACATGTGTTAGGTATCCCTTAAATAATCATGACATCGTCTGAAGCCACTGATTTGGAGAGTTTGGTCTTTACAATTGCTTTCATATTTTTTCGGATTTGGCTATGCCTTACAGTTGGAGATAATCCGGTTAATCAATAAGGTAGTAGTTCCAAAGATGCTCTTTCGATTTGGCCTTCCCTAGTACCGTTTGGCGAAGGAAACGGTCAAGCATGTTCTGTGCTCCTGCTCTGCGCTCGCTATCTTAAGGCTCCAGTTACCACAAGTGGCATAGCTGTTAGATCCAGAAGCAGCATAGGTCCAAGAAAGCCACTAGCATATGCCAAAAGGTCGGAGTTATTTTATAACATAGGTCCTTGTTTCTGGTAGGGGTCTTCCATTTGGTCCTTGAGTAAACTTCTGGTAACGACTCATTTAGCCTGTGCGAGGTCCATTTCCTGAAATCTTTATTTTATAACCTATAATCTTTAATTTATAATTTTTACCTATAATCTATGACCAAAAATCAATATATAATAATATTTAGTCCATAATCATTAATCTTTAATCTATAGCCTACCATCTTTAATTTATAATCTTTAAACCATAATCTATAATATATTATTCATAGACTATAATCTAAAATCAATAATCTATATTTTTTAGTCTTTTATTCCTAATCTGTACTCGTTAATCTAAAATCGATAACTTAAATCTAATCTAAATCTAAAATATATAAGCTTTATTCTATAATCGACTTATTTTGTTTTGTTGATATTCCGGCAGGGTGGATAAGAAGCCAGAAGATTTAACTATGACATATATAGAAAGCCAACGACCACCGACACAATAATACATAATACCTCAAATCACCCCCAACAGCATAAAAATGCAGCATTAAGGCATTGGGTATATAGACTTGAAATAACACCTCTTACGCAAGGAGACATATAAGAGAGAACTTGAGGTCATATATAACATCGCTGCAAACAACAGATATAAAAAAGCACTAGTATGCAGCTCAGAAGGACAAATGGAGAACCAAAAAGAAATAATGAAAAGGAAAATAATAGCTGGACGACTATGACATATACTGGAAAAGCAACATATAAATTGGCAAACTTCTTTAAAAAATACAACATTAACACAGCATTCAAAACATCGAACAATCTAGGGCGAAAACTAAGAACTAGCACTAACTTAGAGGATCCGTTTAGCACACACGGCGTATACAAGCTTACCTGCGGATCCCAATATAGTTACATAGGACAAACAGGACGGGCAAATAAGAACGAGGTTCAGAGAACATATTAGAGATTACAACAAAAAAATACGGAATCCAAACATTATACCAGAGTCTAACTACGCGAATCACATGGTCGAGAATGAATGTTCCCCAGCAAACATCAATAAAACAGTTAGGGTTCTTCACATACAAGAAAAAGGCCGACGTCTCTACGTACTCGAAACATGGAAATATATAAACGGAAAGCATTCGACGGTAGAAGAATAAACGAACAGATAAACACAATTTCTGACACAAAATTCGAGGCTTTAAAACCTGTTTAGAAGAAACTAAGTAATTACACAGGTACAACAGACAAACACCCAACAACAAATAAACCCAAACCAATTAACGCACCAAAACAACAAACTCACAAAAAAGGTCAAACAACGAAAATTATGGATTTTTACCTGCCTCAGTCAGCCACACAATTCGATCAGTAGAAACCACCCTCAGTTCAGAATGAACACACAGCACATACACATAACTAAATATACACAAGCATCAATTCAGACAATACCTGCTCATATACCTACGAACTATAAATACAGGACAAAATCGACACTGATGATGGCACAACGCCGAAACCGGTTTGTCTCAAAACCAAATTTGACAAGGTATAACGGAAAATCGTTCCAATATACATTATTCTATAATCCGTTATCGATAATCTGTAATAGTTATTCTGTAAACTGTAATCAACAATTATAATTCATAATCTTAATTCTATAATCACCAATCTGCAATCGATTATGGTGATTCAATAAATCTTTTATCTTAAATCTGTAACCTTTACTATATAATCTATAATCTGTAAGCAATATTCTGTAATCGCTATTCTATAATCTATACTCTATAAATTTTAACCTAAAATATTTAATCTGTAATCCACAATTTGTCTTCATTATCCAAATATATATAATTTATAATCTTTATTCTATAGTCTTTGTCCTATAGTCTATAATCAATAGTCTATAATCTGGTATGTATAATCTTTAATCGTTATTCTGTAAGCCGAAATCTATAATCATTTATCTATAGTTGAAACTCGGTAATCTTCAATTAATAATTCATTATATAATATCCAATATCCTTAACCTATACTCTACAATCTTTAGTCTTAATCTATTATCTATAATCCATAATCTATAATCTGTAATCTATAATCTAAAATTTATTATCTATTGTCTATAATCTATAATTTACAATAGAAACAAGTAAAGGTGTCTAAGTTCGGGTGTAACCGAATACTATATACTCAGCGTGAGCTTCACTTGTACATTTAATTAAATTACCGTTTAAAAAAATGTCTCCCCATTTCCTCTTACAATAAAACTTGATAAATGAAATATCATTGATTCAAAACCATTTTTTGCTAAGTTATAGCGTATTATTCTAGTCTACGACCCCCTTAAACTTGTTTCATATCTAAGTTGCCGTCATCTTTAACCGATCCGTCAATTTTTAATAGAAATATTTTCTGCTATAAGGAAAATATGTGTACGCAATTTCATTACGATATGTTAATTTTTCTCCGAAACATAGAAAATTGCTTAGTCATAAAAGGGGCGGTGCCACGCCTATTCTTCTAAATTTGAAATAAAATACCATTGATATAAAGCTCTTTTTGCAAAGATATAGCTTATTTTATTCGTCCACGATCCTTTTAAAAATCTTTTAGATAAAAGTGGGCGTGGTCTTTAACCGATTTCGTTAATTTTTCTTCAAAGCATTCCAACCTCTCTGCCGAATTTTGTCAGGATATGTTTAACGATTTTTGATTTATCAAGAGTTTCATATCAGACCACACGTCAAATTTCAACATTATAGGTGTATTATTACTAAATAATCAGGTTTTTTGTGTTTTCCAAAATGTTATTTATATAAAAAGTGGGCGTGGTTACCGTCCGATTTCGCTCATTTTCAACACCAATCTATTCTGGGGTCCAGATAAGCTCGTGTACCAAATTTGTTGAAGATATCAATATTTACTCAAGTTATCGTGTTAACGGACAGACGGACGGACGGACGGACGTACATTGCTCAATCCAATTTTTTTTTCGATACTGATGATTTTGATATATGGAAGTCTATATCTATCTCGATTCCTTTATACCTATACAACCAACCGTTATCCAATCAAAGTTAATATACTCTGTGTGCAAATCTCGCTGAGTATAAAAAGAAGCGCTGAGACACTCTCGAAGCAAAAGAGAAAAAGGTGCCTCTCGCCGTGCGATTATCCAACAAAAGGACTTTATCAGTATAATGAAGTTTTATTTTACATGATACAATTTTGAACTGTGCCGCAATGCTTTAAACGCATTTGCACTAGCTATGAACACACATAATGATTTGTTAGTATACTGAATAATAAAATGCTACAAAACCCTGTTTCCATTGATATAATGCCAATACTAAATGTATTACAGTATCAGCTGTTTGGGCGATCCATAAATTAAAAGGTCAGTTACGAGAATAATAAAAACAAACATTAAGCACTTAACGCGCACAACTTTGTCATATTATTTGCAATATCTACTTATTACCTGCTTGCCTTCTTAACTTCACTAATTATGTTCCACAGTTTAAATGCACATTTGCAGTTTTACATTGTAGTGGAATTCAATCAATGGTTTGGAAATATCCCAACAATACGCACCATTAAACCAAGGGAATTGCTTTTTCACTTACACTACTTACATCCGATACTCTACCTTTATCCTCTGCAGCGGGAATTTGTAAACAATTCCTTAACGCTTTCTCTCCTGTTTTTCCTTTTTTTGCAAACGGCTTTCTGTTACGATTGTAAATATTTGCACTTGACACCCGCAATCCGCAGCGATAGTGTTGACCCGCCATACCGCACAAGCCAGCGTAGCTTTGCAAAGCCACAAAGATCTGCTCAACCAGCAAAGTTTACAGCT
Source organism: Eurosta solidaginis (assembly GCA_029619165.1). NCBI lineage: Eukaryota > Metazoa > Arthropoda > Insecta > Diptera > Tephritidae > Eurosta > Eurosta solidaginis. The sequence continues at coordinate 12,587 of JARSSU010041792.1, read as the reverse complement.
CACTTGACGTACTACTCGTAATTCAACAAAAACATTTCAGTACCGTTGTGAATGCATACGCGAATTCGTTCGTACATATGTATGTATGTGTTGAATGTAAAGCTCGTGATGCGTAATAAATTTTCTGCTTGATTTTTTATGTATTTGTGTATTGAAGAGTTTATGTGCAGTTATTTTTGATTTCTTTTACAACTGCAAATAATTACGTTACTTATATTTTTATGTTGGCGCTTACTGTGTATGTAACATGTAACTTTACAGCAACATATACGAACGACCACGACAGAAGAAGTAACATCGTGACTGTTTTCAACTGAACCGCGAATCGCAAATTGGGAGAATAACTTTTTTTAAAGATTACTAAGCTTGATTTTACTTAAAGAGCTAGAAAGAATTTTTAATCTTGTTGCGGTTCGGTTGAATTATACGTATTCTTTGACCAAGAACTAATAAAACCTGACCAACTATGACGGGAACTTAGCTGCTAAATTTTCGCAGCGATTGTCTGAAAATAAGAAGCCTGCCTGTAGGGGGCCGAAATGACGCAGGACTGTACTGGAGGACAGAGAGTTCCCAAAAACGAAAAATTTGTCAAAATTTACAAAGCAAAAGCTTTAGGGAAAGTTAGAAGTTAGTTAACACTAAAAGGATATTGGTTGGAGTGGTTGATAAGAAAAACGCATTAAAAATCAACTAGCCCTTTTTCTCGGAGAAACCAAAGTGAGCCGACGCTTTGACGCCGGTTTATTCTGTTCAGGTGAGTTTCAAGGTAAAGCTGTTCCTGACTTCGGCGCTTGCGTCCTGATCAAGATATTCTGGATGCTCTGAGTTGAACCGCCTCTATAACCTCAATATATCAAAGTTTTATAATTAGACTTAGTTGAGAAAGTACAACAAATTAGCAGCATCGAACAGGCTTGATATAATTTTTCTAAAACCCCAAAGCAGGCACGCAAACTCTAAGCAAAGTAGGGATCTCAAACGACTATCTGGAGGATCTGTTTTATACACATACTCAAGGAAAATGTTCTGGGTAGTGGGCAGTAATTATCAGCGCCTTAGGAAGGGAATTCCCAAAGAGTAAAGTGGTAGTACGATCAAAGCGAACGAACAGAGTAGATAGTCCTATTCTAGAATTTCCAAAGACATCGTAGAGCAACAATAAGTATGCAGGATTGGAACAACTTCTTCACGTACCTGAGCCTGCAGGAGAAGCTCAGTATTACATCCTTGACAAAGACAAGGGCAAGAATATGTTGTACACTGAGTTGAGGAAATTTAAAAAGAGAATAAAGTCCTAATGACCCTAATGATAATAAGCTAAAAGAAATCGAGCAGACTAGAAAGGTCTATTCCTAAGCGTCCAAAAAGGTTTAGAGCTACAATATTGATACTCGATTGGTGCAAAGCTTGTTTCGACTTACGGAAGATGGTATAATATCATCAGAGTTTGAGAACACATAATGGAGTATGAACATCTGTGTCTTAAGTAGTTAGTAAAGTCCTAAAAACAACAGTGCAGACTAGTCGGTCTTATATGGAGTTGGTGGCCAAAAATTCGTTCAGTAGAGATATTATCATGAACTTGGGTTACGGCTTTACAAATAAGGAAGAATTATTTTTTCATAAAATTGGTGCGGATGATATCTTCATACCGACCTACAACCACCCACTTTCACCACATGCATATACATGCGCAAAAGTTCGCATTGATAAGGTGTGTCTATCGCAAATACAATGTTTAATAGGATTAAATAAAGAAATTATTATTATTTATTATATTCCTAGATAGAATTGAACATCTAGTTGACAATCGCGAAGTTAAAACTAATACCATAGCCATCCAGAAGTACAACTTATCGCTCCTAGTCGGAGCATAGGGCGGAGACAAACGCCCTCCAACGATTTCTATCAGTCGCTAAACGTCTTATTTCATTTCAGGTGGCGGTGGAAGAGCTCTCAATGAAAATCGTACGCATCCAAGTTTGTCGAGTACGTCCCCTGCGCCGGCTTCCTTGTGGGTTCTATTGAAAAGCCATTTTGGCAACGTTGTCATCTTCTCTGAGGAGAATGTGATCGATCCAACCCCACTTACTTTTTTAATTTCAGTGTAGATTGGGAGTTTATTTGTGCGTGACAGTGTATCGGCGTACTGATTGTTCTGGCCAGAAGATACGGCAGACTATTCTCAGACACTTGTTTATAAACGTTTGCAGTCGTCGGTTAATGCGGTCAGAGACAAGCCAGGTTTCGGATCCATATAAGAGAACTGATTTCACGCTGGTGTTAAAAATCCTCAGTATTGTTTTCCTCGACAGTATGCGAGAGCGCCATACTCGGCCCAACTTGTGGAATGCAGTTCGTGTCTTACAGATCCTTCAGATACATCCGATTCTGCGCAGCCATCTTTAGTAATTTGGCTACCAAGGTAGCAGAATTCTTCTACATCCTCAATGACGGTAGTGTTGCCATTTGAGACAAGTTGGAGAGGAGATGTGCGCGTTGTTTGCAGCCTCATTAGCTGAGTTTTTGCATAGTTAATTTAAATAAATAAAGAAATTAAAGTTATTGAATATCTTGCATACATAACAATAACAAAACAACAAAGACACAGAAAAGTTACATTTGCATATCGTCGATTGGACAAAATAATGTCGTATGTTACATGTGAGCACATATAACAACGACACGACAATATTTTTTCAAGGTGACGATATCAGAAAAAAAACCACAACAAGCTAAAGACACTAAAATTATTTCAAAATCAAGTAAATTGCTTTGAATTCAATATTCGCTTTTATTATGTGTTTTTAAATAGCTTAAACTTGCACTTTATTTATAACTTGCTCACACTGCAAAAGCCAACTAATACCATAACCTCAATTTGAAGCTATTCTAAAAGTACAATTCGAATGCAACAAAAACAAATATACCTTTTAAAAGGCTGTTCTAATAAGAGATACTAACGAGACATTTGGTGACAAATTTTGCACTTTGATTTTTTTATTTTTGGCATATGGAACCGACCACTGTGCAGTGGTGGTACGTTAGAAGCAGCGCGAACTGTTGTAATGCCACTTCTTAGCTACAGCGCAATAGAAACGAAGTGTTGGCCTGCATATGTATAGCGATTATTCGAAATTAGCGGAAGGGTGGCCTTTTTTTCTATATATTGTACCCATACAGATAGAAGCAGTTTCTACAAGCCTCCTGGCCGTAACAAAAGCAGCAGAAAACAGAATTTCACGGAATTCAGAATTTCTCAGAACTCAGAGAAAACAGTACAGTTCAAGAAGGCAAGACTGAAATCTTATAATAGTCTGTGTACTAAAAGGGGCACCACTGCCTTTGAATTTGCTTTCAAGTTAGAGTTCGTCAATAACAGAGAATTAAGAAAGAGATGGAGTGGTAAACGGCAGAGCGTAGTTAGCGATCCGATCATGTCAAACCGATGGAGTCATAGATAGCAAATCGAGAAAACGCCGATAGCAAATTCATAGCCCTCCAATGTGGTAGCTATAATTTTTCAATATCAGTTCGGTAACTGCTTTATAACAAACTCGATAAATTTTTAATAACATATCGATAAGTTTTCGAGAACAAATTCACAACTCCCTTGTTGTTGTTGTAACGATAAAGACAGGTTGTGAGGAGTGTTATAGATGTTGATGATCCTTTGCCGGATATAGATCTGAATCTATAACTCGCTGAAAACATACTATTAAAAATGCGCTTACAAATCGATGCAAGTTCGATAACATATCGATAAATTTTCGTTAACATTATAACGAATCGATGTGTTTTTATATAATAAACTTTTCGATATTAAATCGATAACTTTTTAATAAAAATCGATACCTTGTTTGTGAAAAATTTATAACTTTTCATAAAAAATCGATAATTTTGCATTAACGAATGGTAGCACGCCGATAGGAAATTAATAAGACTCAGATAATAAATTGATACATTTTTGATAGCAAATCGATAATTTTGTGGTTACAAATCGATAGCTTATAGATATTCAGTCAATCAGTTTTCGATAGCAAACCGGTCGATAACTCGTCTTCAGCTCGTCCAGTACAAACCTACGTATGTATAACAAACTAATAACTTGTCGATAGGAAATGAATAAAACTCCTGTAGACTTGGATAAAAATCGTTTAACAAACCGATAACATTTCGATAGCAATACAATATTGTAACGAATTTACTGGAATTTCTCTTACTTGCAACCTTCTACTAACGTTCCAATCACTAAACTGTTGAATAAATAACTCCACTATTCAATAATGCAAAATGACCTTTATTAAAGTATTTCACAATAACACTTATATTTCGCAACTGATAGCTTGCTTAAATCAAACTGACTTTTCGTGCCTCAACTGTTGCCGCTTTTATACTGTCCGGTTTCCTCCGCCGACATATTTCTAGGCGCTTCTATTTCCAGAATTTACTAGTCAGTTATCAGCTATAAATTTCTCAGCTATAACTGCAGATGCACGATTTTATAGCTTCTCTCATACCCCATGCGTATGTATATGTGAGTGATACTTGCACCATTATTGCATACTTTCAGGAGTATCTCAGATATATGCATGTGGTTGTGCGTTGCTTCTCCGCTGCGTGTACGTACATATGTGGAGGCATAATGTTTGATTCGCGTATGTCTAGTGATGTGAGTATAACTTAGTGTCACTAATATTCGTCACAATATAATAACAACCGCTCCTCCAACTTCGTTTTGAGTTTTGAAACCTTTGCTATTGATCATATATAGTTAGAAGAAAATATTTTCATTATTGCTTATGTTCTTAATGTTTATACTTTGTAATTGTTGTTGTTCCTCTTCTTGGCCTGCAGCTATAATTAAATTGAGACAAAATTATAGTTTATGAATATGAGTATTTGAACGAAACGTATTATGCTACTGAAACTTCTTTAACGAGTCGTAAAATCCTGATTTAAAAAGTTATAAAAGTAAAAGAGAGAAAAGCCAACGCTGAAAGGGAGTCAAACGATTTTGAGTGTGCATGTGATTGTGTGTGCTTGTATTTGTGCAGTCATTGGCACATCTTAACATGCCAATGGACAAGAAGTAACTACGAATCCCTACGGTAATAATTGCCAAGTTATTGAAATTGTTTGTGTACGTACTTTTACGGTAAACAGTTTTCTTCAACCGCAAAAAGTTTTGGTTCACTTTGCCCTTTTTTTACTTTTCTTACCCTTCAATGCTCTATACAAAGCACACTACTCTCAGGTCGTTTGTATACTTTTTACATCTTTTTTGTGCATACTTTTTTTATATTATTTAACCAGTTTGTGTTGTAGCTTTTGCTTATTGACCACCGTATAAATGTTAATAATAATAATCGTTTGAAAGTTTGTGTCCTAGTAAACTTGCTCTCTTGGGGTTACTAACGATTAAATTAGTTTAAAAGATTGTATGACAAGCTTTAAAAGTTCAAAAGTTTTTTTCTTGAAAGAGTTTCATCTCCATTGTAGCTTAAGCTGGAAATGAAAGGGATTTCATAAACTCTAATTAGATGGGATATTATTGAGTCAATCTCAAAGACTGTAAAAGGGAAAATGCTTAGCGTACCTTTTACATGATAAGGTACGCGGCCTTTAATTGCGGGTATGAAAAGTTTATGACATTTATAAAACTTTTTTGCCTTTGCAAAAGAAGAAGCAACTCTATTAGTACCATATTCTAACGGCCTCCACTTTTCCCAGCAGAAGAATTCTGGCTAAGATATAATTATTTTCTGGGCGTGGCAGCTTTGTCCATTAACACTACGCGACCAAGCTATGTTCATATCTATGCTAAAGACTTATAACTCATCACTAAAATTTCCTCGATACATATCCTTATCAATAAAGAAATGACCAATGGCTCGTCCCTTTGGCTGTCCTCTCCAATTTTACGCAGGTCTTCCATCTTCTGCATCGTCTTAGGTCACATGAAATAACTCCAAGCCATACATTAGGTATAGTGAAAGACTTCTGTAGCAAAGTTAGCATATATTCACCTAATTGTAGCTGCAGCAGGAAATCGCAGCGACCGTTTAACAGAAATTGCCGTTCGAAAGTTGTTGAGGGGCTTGAAGAACTCCTGCGGTAGGCATACCTGTTTTAAGAGAGCACTTAGATCCACATACCCGATGGATCGAGGGTTGAAACAAGTTTTCGGGTTAGTAACAGAAGTTTGTAGTATCAAACCGTACTGGATTCATATCAGGCAATGTACTGCCCACATTACAAACACTATGTAGCATTAAGCGTCTATGCCCACCTATGCAATACATTTTGCGGCATTACGCATCATGAACTCCTATGCAGTACATTTTTAACAGCACAATCATATTAACTATATTATACAAATTATTGACCTAACACAGCGGTTACCTAACATCAATGGAATGCCGAATATGAAACTCTTGTCTGTTCACAAATAATAAATTCTGCTTATTATCAATTTTAGTTTCTCACCAAAATATTTACATACACCAATAATGAGAATTAACCAGACATTTCATATGAATATCGATTTGCAGACGAATGCATACATATTTACATATATGCATAGCGTGCATACAAATCTACATGTATGCAGACTATGCATACAAATCTACAGGTAGGCATACCACGCTTACAAATCTACATGTATGCATACCGTGCATACAAATACATATCATACGTGCATATCTACAGATGCTATGCATACAAATCTACATGTATGCATACCATGTATACAAATCTACATGTATGCATACCTCTATTACAAATGTACGTATTTTTAGTATTAAGATAAAAATGAATGTGTAGGTTAAGAGATTACCTATAAAAGAGAAAGAACATCTTTAATAAAGGGGAATCATTTTCAGACTTCCAAAGTCATAAGTTCTTTTTATTTAAACCTAATATTTCATGGCGATCCTGCCAGTTCGATCTTAATAAGCATACAAGTTTGCAGACCAATAAGCACACACATTTGCATAAGACGATCTGAATGGAAGATCCTGCTTTATGCGACAAAGATATTGTAATACATACACTTTACCTTACAAGGATGACGCTTTGTAAAGCATACAACAGTAGAGCCTAGAACACTTTTATTTTAACCACCAAACCAAATGCACTGCAATACCACGGATATTTTGGACAAAAGCATAATCGAGTGAATATCATCAACGATTCAGCAAACCACAGATATTTTGGACAAAGCATAATCGATTGGAATACACACCAAAGGGACAACATAAGCGAACCGAATATTTTAGTAACATCCAATTAGCAGCATGACTGGCGGAGAGCAGGACTTATAAGTATAAAATCTAGAAACAAATTGGGGCCCTTTATGGACGCTAACCATTAGCAAAAACGAAAGTTTTTGCTTAGGAATGCTAAAAATAGGACTTGAAAAAAAAAGGAAAATTTTTTTATGTAAAAACTACTTTTAAAAATTATAGGAAGAATATACATATGGAATTTTGAACAATTCAGCTATCTCCTTAGTATGCAAGAAATAAAAACTAAGGAAGACTTTCATAAAATCTTTAAAAAGTGCGAAGACACCATTAAAGAATTTATAAAAATCGCAGAAGAAGTTACAAAAAATAACAAAACAGCTAAGCAAGGTCCAACACCGATTGCAATAGATGAATATCGGAGACGAAACAAACTTTACAAGAAGGAAGAAATTCCTATAATACCTTCCCCGACAATAAAAAGAAGAAGAAAACGGGGAGGTAAACAATTAAAAAAAAGAAGGAAATAGCTGAAACTTTTAAACTATTAAATTTTACAACCAATAAGGAAGATAGAATAAATTAAAAGAAAAAATTTGAGAATTAAGAAATAAAAAATAAATAATAATATTCTCAGTACAAATGAACGAACACATTCTCTCAGTAAATTGGAATGATTAGGTCGTCCTTATAAAAACCCTTCAAATTTTGAATCACTCATGCTTCCCCAAGATAGAAATGAACAAATGGGAACAAATCTTTGAAGCGTTATCCGAAGTGAAAATTAAGGCAGAAAAAGCATACAAGTGCATAAATAAAACACCACAATAAAGCCAGAAACTATAGTGAAACATTTAAACACGATCGTAGAAGCCCTAAATAATATAGGACAGGTAATCAATAGGGTAAATAATATACTCACCAAAGAACACCTGCAGAAGCATACCAATTCTTTTCCCACGTACGAGACAAATTTAGTCAAACCTCATAAGTAGAAGAACATAAACCACTGCATAGCCGACTCATAAGCGTCACAATGGCACAAACAGTAGTAGAGTTCATCAAAATGTCTCATCAGTGCTGCCAAAGTTTGATGGCAAGCCTGAAAATTTACACAGTTTCTTAGATGCCCTCGATATCCTCGATCAAATAAAGGATAATCATGAAGCTTTAGCGATAACCATGATAAAGACAAAGCTAAAAGGCACGACAAGCAATATCATAAGTGACGAAAATACAATTGCACAAGTAAAACAAAAACTAAAAACTGCAATAAAGGGAGAATCAGTAGAAGTTTTAACAGCCAAACTCCTGAATATCCAACAACGCAGCAAAACTGCAAACCAGTATACTGCTGAATCGAAAAAATCACTAGATCATTGGAAGGAGCTTATATTTCGGATGTACTTACCCCAGACTTAGCAACAAGATATACTACCCAAGCAGCAGTAAAAAACTATGTGCAAGAACTGCCCAATGATAAAGTGAAAATGATAATGCAAGCGGGAACGTTCACAACAATGAACGACGCAATTTCAAAATTCACAAATAGCTGCACGCAAATCACAGGCAGCTCGAATTCAATTTTAAATATATGGCAACAAAATCAATATCGAAGTAATTTCCGTGGAGGTTACCGAGTAACAACTATGGGAATTAAAGAGGCAGAAGATTTAGACCCCAGCCGAGATACAATAATAATTCGAGAACAAATAATAATGCCCAAAGAGGAGCACAAACACAAAATGACAACAGACAGTACAATCAGACGCGTAACGTGCGAAATGGTACCCAACAGGAAAACCAAGAAAATCCACTTCAAAATCAGTAGATAGGAAAATATTTGTACTAAATCTACACTTAAATAGTTATATATCTACAAAAACTTCATTAAATAACTCAATTTCAAATTTTTTAGTAGATACAGGAGCATATATCTCCATAATTAAAAAAATCAAGTACTTAATCATACAAAAATAAATAGAGAATAAATAACAGACTTAAAGGGCATTGGTCAGGGTAAAACCAGTACATTAGGCACAATTAAAGCTGATTTAAAAGGCCATGACCTTCTAATTTATCATAAATTTCAAGTGGTAGAAGACGACTTTCCAATACCGTGCGATGGAATAATAGGTTTGGACTTTATAAAGAAATATAATTGTATTCTAGATTATGGCAAAACAGAGGATAAACTAATCCTAAGACCATATGATTTTCCCCAAACAATCACAATGTACCTAACAAATTATCTGTCTGCTAACACAATTACGATCCTTGCTAGATCTGAAGTCATTAGACAAGTAACAGTAAACACTGATGATAAAACCATATTCATACCCCATCAACAATTATCTGAAGGCATTTTCATAGCGAACACAATCACAAATAAAAAACAAACTTTTGTCAGAATTATAAACACCACACATAAAAACACAAATATTCAAAATTACAAAATTATAGATTGCCCGAAACACAAAAAGAGGAAATAAGCAAACAGGTTAATAAATTGATCGAAGATGACATTATAGAACCCTCAATATCAGAGTACAACAGCCCAATTTTACTGGTACCTAAAAAATCACTACCAGGTAATACTGAAAAAAGATGGAGACTGGTAGCTGACTACAGACAAGTAAACAAAAAACTAGCAGCGGATAAATTCCCACTTCCAAGAATTGTGATATTTTAGACCAACTTGGAAGAGCAAAATATTTTTCATGCCTTGACCTTATGTCAGGTTTGCACCAAATAGAATTACACCAAGATTCTAGAGATATAACCTCATTCACTGCAGAAAATGGTACATATAGATTTAAAAAACTACCCTATGGATTAAAAGTAGCACCAAACTCATTCCAAAGAATGATGACACTGGCATTTGCAGGCCTCAAACCATCACAAGCATTTCTATATATGGATGATTTAGTTGTAGTAGGGTGTTCAGAAAAACACATGCTGAAAAACTTAAAAGATGTTTTCTCTACCTGTAGGAAATACAACTTAAAATTGCATCCAGATAAATGCCTATTCTTCAGCGAAGAGGTAACTTATTTAGGACATAAATGCACAAGCGAGGGAATACTACCCAACCCAAGCAAATTTGAAACAGTTCAAAATTACCCAACACCAAAAACTGCAGATGAAGTTAAAAGATTCGTAGCGTTCTGCAATTATTACAGAAGATTTGTACCGAATTTCGCAGAATACTCAAGAAAATAACTAGGCTTTGCAAAAAGAATGTTTCCTTCGACTGGACAGAGGAATGTCAAAAAGCTTTTGTCTATTTAAAGGAAGCATTAAGCAGCCCAAAACTTTTGCAATACCCCGACTTCAATAAAGAATTCTGCATAACAACAGACGCTAGTGGGTATGCTTGCGGAGCAGTCCTTAGCCAAGAAAATGATGGCAAACAGTTACCAATTGCTTACGCTTTTAGATCCTTTACAAAAGGCGAAACAAAGCTACAATAGAACAAGAAAGAACGGGACTGTCCTTCGGCATGTGACGAAGAACTCAATACCTTTAATGAATGGGGCTGAACAATAATCTTATCCAGTTCGTAATTATCGAATAATCGGATTGTCAACAGATAAGAACATATATAGTGAACAGTATCCTACAGGTACATAAAATAAAAAAACAGGCTAGGGTACTTTGTGTGAGGAGCCAAGGTTTCAAGTTATTATGTGGGTGCGTGGTAAAACTTACTGACTACGAATCACGCTATTTCAACCAATATAGGACGTAAACGTAAGTATTTGAGAAATTTGATGACTTTTGAAGCTTCCTAGACCGTAAAAAAGTGTGGCATAATTAGATGACAGTTTTATGAAAGTATAAATAGCCTTATTACCCTCGGCCCCGTCCGCAAGGAGAAATTTCAAATATATGGGCTATTGGCGTTAGCCTGCTTATTATCTGTTTGTAAAATTTTGTGTTCTGTATAAGCATTGTATTTGTAATTGAGTAGAGAAAAAAAGAACTACAATGCCGAGCATGGGGATACACCTGTGTACGTCAGAGATGTCCAAATTGTTATCAACGATACAGCTTCTTTAACATATAATGTATCACATTATGCTGCACGTCAACCTCGCACCACTCCTTCGCACACGCCCCTATCTTGTGCGCTCACCAGGACCGTTACCCATGTATATACACATTGCCAGAGAATGCCACGATATAAGCCGGCATTTCACACTTCAAAAAGTCCACACGAATAGTCCAAAGATAACACCAGAATTGACAGCGACACCGATTCTAGTGACGTATCATCGAGAAACCACACAAGTAAACGATCCCTAAAGGGTGTCCGAAAATGATCCCCGGGAAAAAAAAAAGGTTCGAAGATGAGGCCCTGACGTGGCTCCCAAGGGCGGGATCTCAAAAAAACCATCCACGCAAAATATCCAGGAATGGTCCCTAAATTATCCGACATGTACTCCAGAGAGAGAAAGCTATCGCGAATGCGCTGGACCGATGGGGATACACGACGTGAACGCCTGAAATAACTCATACAGGAAATGATTCCGGCAGGTCCCACTGATCCTGGAAATAGCCGGAAATGATTTCCTGCCACGACGGCGCATCCGCACAGATCGAAGAAATGATCCGGGGAAGGGGCAAAAAATATCTTCGTGGATAAAGTCAACAAAAATCCTGAAGGCTCCGCTTTGGACCTATGGTGAATCTAGAGCAATGTGCCTAGATACTCGATGCAGATGCGAATTCCCCCGCGCCCCCAGAGCGTGCCCAATGAGTATTCTCTAAAGATGAGCTGCCTTTTCGCACAGAGATAGGACGCCACTGAAAATGGCATCGGACAGGCAGGAAGCCGCGAAGACCTACTATGCCGAGATAGTGGGTCTGTCACACGATAATAGATCCCGAAATTGAGGATACAGAAAAAAGATACATAAACTAGACACGCTAGTATGAGATCCACCGAGGATGAGGCCTTCGTATATAAGCGCGGATGGACAAATGTAGTTAGCTGAATGTAGATAGTACGTTATCCGACGACGGCACCCTTGGACGAAACCGTGCAGATAGATCGCCCATACCAGGGATGACTGCATGGGGGGACTCATATGCAGTATCTCCCAGTTAAATTCGACACAGTTAGAATGTAGCTATCTGGAATGATAGACAATTCTAGATTAATATATTCTCTGAAGAGGTTCATTAAACAGATTATGGAACATAGTGTACGAACTAATTCCCCATTAGATAAGCGACAATCTCTATTTATCTAATGGTAAACGCTTATTGCAATTAGTGCCATTTACCACCAAAAAATTGGGTTCCTTTATATTAGATCATCCTAATGACTTC